>MU223930.1:130280-146839 GCA_018584345.1 Thuja plicata | reverse complement strand
GAAGAAGCCAAGGAGGAAAGTCCAAAACCAACATCAAATGTTACATCGACTTCTAACCCTATTCAAACTAACTCAACTACATCAACTAAGGGAAAAGAAAAGATGAGTTATGAGGGTTCAAATTCAAGTGATAATTCAGTTCAGACTTCACCATTGAGAATTGAAACTTCAAAACCCACTAAGGAGGAAAGGGAACAAACTAAGAAAGATCATTATGAAAAGATGAGTGATCTGATGAACTAATTTGAGAAATAATACAAAATTAACTCAAAAGGGGTAGGGGAATATTCAGTTTCCCTATTTGATTTACCTACATCTCCAAGGACACTTGGGAAGCCATCCAAAGATCATCAACCTCATAAATACAATTCCCATTTTGTGAGAGAATGTGATAAGCAAGAAATGGAAAAAGAAGATAATGAGGTATTACAATGGCTTTATAAAGAGGACGATAATTCAGCTAATTCCAATGAAAGGGTACAACATATCAACATCCAAACTGATCAATATGGAAAAGGATTTGATATCATGAAGAAAATGGGGTATAAGGGAAGAGGACCCTTAGGAGTTTGACATAGAGGGTTGTTAGAACCTATTGAACTAGTTTGGAGAGCAAAAGAAGAGAAAGCCAGCATAGGTTTTCAACATAAAGGAGAAAGTTCTAGTCCCATGCATGATTTTCGTGCACATATCCATATGGTAGGTTCTAAAAGTGAAGATTATTCTAGGGATTATGAGTGGGATTCCTTGTCCGAAGAATCTTGTCATGACATAGAGGTTGATATCATTCACACTTATGTAACTCCTCCTAAAGTTGGGAATCAAGAACATGTGACTCAAAGTTCGAATTCAACTCAAACATCAAGTGCACCTCAACAAGTCAATGTAGAACAAGCACAAATTTTCACTCAATGGGTAGATGAACCTTGGATACCTTCGTGGGTGGGAGATTCTCACTTAGTGTTTAATGCACATGCTTTCTTCCCCATAGAAATCTTAGAGGAATCGGATGGAGAGGATTTTGATCCTTCTTCCATGGACCATCTTGAAGAGGCACATGTCATAGACCTTGATGATACAATGTATGAACCATCAAATGAATTCATGTCCTTAAATCCTTCAAATGAAAGCCCATCCAATGAATCCTTGTCCTTAATGCACTCTGAACTTATTGATTTGGATCTTTCCGAGCCAAATGACTTACTTTACTTCCCAAATGACAATGCAATGGCCTTATACCTCAATGCAGTTGAACCCAATTCTTCCATCAATGAATTCAATTTGGACACAATGACAGGGGCAGGTGTTCAACCTCTTAATCCAAAAAATGAAGAAAAAATATACAAAAAAATGAGAAGGTCTAGTGGTGAAAACCACCATGTGGCAGTGCTAGACCCAAAAAAAAGTAAAAAAAAAAGGATGTTTCTGAAGGTGAAAACCCAACTGTGGCACCTAAGGGAGAGAGTTTGGACACCTTACCAGTTCATGAAGTTGAAATATCACCTATAATCATTGAGCCCATAGAAAAGGTTAACATTGGAATAGAAGAGGATCCTAGATTTATTCACTTCGCAGCATCTTTGAGTCCCTTGGAGAGAAAAGAATTCATTGAATTCTTTCAAGAAAACCAAATAAAATTTGCATGGTCATATGCTGACATGCCCGGATTAGATCCAAGTTTCATAATGCATCATTTAAATGTGAAACCCGGAGTTAATCCCGTCAAGCAGAGGTTGAGAAAAATGCATCAACATGTAGCCCTTTTAGTCAAAGCGGAATTGGTAAAATTACTCAAGGCAGGATTTATAAGAGTAATTGCATATGCCGAATGGGTCTGTAACACTATATCAGTTACCAAACATGATAAAACCATAAGAGTTTGCACGGATTTCAGAGATTTAAACCTTACTTGTCCAAATGATGACTTTCCATTACCTAGCATTAATGCTATTGTGGATCTCACTGCGGGTCATTCTATGTTTTCACTTATGGATGGATTTAGTGGGTATAATCAAATTCTCATTGCACCTGAGGATCAAGAGAAGACATCCTTTACATGCCCATGGGGTACCTTTTGTTGGAATGTAATGCCCTTCGGTCTCAAAAATGCCGGAGCCACTAATCAAAGAGCAATGACTACCATTTTCCATGACATGATGCACACCTTTATGGAAGATTATGCGGATGACATTCTAGCTAATTCACATAAAATAAATGATCATTTATCCATACTTGAAAATATTTTTACAAGGCTAGAACAATTCAAAGTGAGACTCAACCCAAAGAAATGTTCTTTTGGGGTACAATCTAGAAAACTCCTAGGGTACATTGTTTCAGCAAAGGGCATTGAAGTAGATCCTAAAAAAGTAAAGAAATAATGGACATGGAAATTCCAAACAATATTAGTCAAATGAGGCCACTTAAAGGAAGGCTTCAATCTATAAGGAGGTTCATTTCTCAATTGGAAGAAAAATGCCATTCTTTCACCAAATTACTACATAAAGACACCATCTTAATATGGGATGAGGAGTGTGATAAAGCCTTTACATTGTTGAAAACATACTTGATGAATCCACCTATCTTGATGTCACCTATTCAAGGAAAACCTTTGTTACTCTATATTTCAGCAATAGAAAATTCTTTAGGAGTCTTATTGGCACAAGAAGACGATGAAGGAAAAGAAAGATCTATCTACTACTTGAGTAGAATATTGATCAAATATGAATTAAACTATAGCTTCATGGAAAGGGCTTGCCTAGTAGTGGTATTTGCCTCTCAAAAGTTAAGACATTACATGTTGTTGCATAAAGTGAAGCTCATAGCCAAAATTGATCCCTTAAAATACTTACTTAGAAAAATAGCTTTAACGGGAAGGATTGCAAAATGGGTAATGGTGCTCAGTGAATTAGACATTGAATATGTTGATAGGAAAGCAATCAAAGGTCAAGTTATAGCTGATCAATTGGCTGAATATCCTCAAGAATCTACACATCCTATTCAAGTGGAGTTTTCAGATTCCAAAATTGTTAATGTGGAAGCTAAGACATGGACCTTATACTTTGATAGATCTTACACCCAAAATGGTAGTGGAGCAGGCATTCTTTTGATTACACCACAAGGTTACATAATCCCAAAATCTTACACGTTATTATTCCCTTGCACCAATAACATCACAGAGTATGAAGCTTTGGTCATAGGTATCAAGATGGCCTTGGAATGGAATGTCATAGAATTACAAGTCTATGGAGACTCTCAATTAGTCATCAATCAAGTTAATGATGAATATAATACCAAGGATGAAAAATTGATGCCTTACAAAAGATTGGTGGATGAGTGGAAAAATTACTTTGCTTTGATTACTTTTGAACAAATTCCAAGAGACAAGAATAGAGCAGCAAGTGCAATGGCTACTTTGGCATCTTTGCTTCAAATGTCTGATCAAAATGAAAAGTATGAGTTCTTGGTGGAAGAATTGGTTAAACTAGCATTTAACCTACCTGATACCCAAATTATTGCCCTTCTAAACAAAAAATGACTCACCATGGTATGGACCCATTTATGCCTACCTACAAGACCAAACCTTACCTATAAACCAAACCCGTGCTCAAAAGCGCAATTCCATAAGACAAGTGGCTCATTATACCATCCTTTCTGACACATTGTATCATAAAGGTCTTGACAGAACACTTCTTAGATGTCTAGAGGAAGATGAATCAAAATTATCTTTAAAAGACGTCCACAAGGGTATTTGTGGGTCACATTTGAGTGGTTTAAACCTAGCTAAGAAAATCCTATGCATGGGGTACTTTTGGAAAACCTTAGAAAGAGATGCTTGTCAGTTTGTCAAAGTTTGTGCAAAATGTCAATACCATGGAGACATGATCCATGCACCGGCACAAGAGTTACACCCTTTTGTCACACCATGGCCATTCTATCAATGGGGTTTTGATTTGATTGGCATGATTTATCCACCTTCTTCAAATGGACACAAGTATATAATCATGGTAATAGAGTACTTCACTAAATTGGTTGAGGCTGTCCCTTTAACAACTGTAATAGGGAAGAAAATTTCCATGTTTATCCTAAATCATATCATTTGTAGATATGGCATTCCTCACGCCATCATCATGGATAATGGAAAATATTTTAAGAAAAAATATGTTGATGAACTTTGTGCCACATTCCATATTACACATCACTCTTCATCCATTTACTATCTGCAAGGTAATGGAAAAGCATAAGCTACCAACAAAAACATCCTTAAAATCCTTAAGAGATCTGTTGGAAAGTCAGGAAAAGATTGGCATCTTCAAATCAATCCAGCATTATGGGCCTATAGGACCAGTATTCGCACCTCAACAAGAGCTACACCTTTTTCATTAGTTTATGGGGCCGAAGTTGTTATACCTTTAGAAGTTGAAATACTATCCCTAAGAGTCTCATTGCATGGATTAATCACGGATGAGGATTATAGAGTTGCCTGACTTCAACAATTGGAAATGTTGGAGGAACATCAAAATCAAGCCTATGATCATTTGAAAGTGTATTAGAATCAAATTTCAAGAAACTATAACAAGCATGTTAAACCAAGAACCTTTCAAGTAGGAGATCTAGTATTGAGAGAAAATCCAAAAAATTAGGCTGATAGAGAAAAGAAAGGAAAGTGGGAAGCAAATCGGCTTGGTCCTTTTGTCATTGTTTCTTCTTTTGGAATGGGGACCTACAAATTGGCTGATTGTGATGGTGATGAAATGCAAGAACCTATCAATAGAATTCATCTTAAGAGGTTTCATACCTGATTCAGAGGAAAGAGTATCAGACAAAAGAGTATAAGTTGAGAGTATCAGATGAGTCATCATCACCTTTGTACATGGAAAAAGATCAAAATACAAAAAATTCAGAAAGTTCAAAAAGCCAAAAACATTTGAAAAAGAGTGAAAAAGTGCCTTGGTGAAAACCTAGCAATAGGCACCTTGGTAGAAAAAAAAAAGCAAAAAAGAGAAAAAGAGCAATAATCCCAAGAGGTGAAAACCTGGAAACAGGCACCTTTTGTCCCTTAAGTCTTTCCTAGTTGCATTTGTACATATTGTGTTTCTTCATCTCATTTGTCCATATCCTCATTACATCCATCATTTGTACATCATCCTAATAAAGTCTCAGAGCTGCATTTTTGTTGCATTCTAGGTTTAGTCGCCCTAAAGTTTCACATTGATCACATTTATCACTTGGGGGCATGCATCATAGATTTTTTTGGTACCAAACGGATTCAATAGTGCAACATCTCGGTCACACATTAGAAGCAGATTTTTAGATTCAGAAGAGAGATATTTTGGAACCTTTGATGGATGTCATTGTTCAACCCTAAACAGTTCAATCACATAATATGAACCTTGAGTTTCATTGACTTATTTTATCAGGATTAAAAATTGACACACCCTAAATGATCAGACTATCTGGAATTGTTATTTGAAAATCTTGATACATTTCACAAACACTTGGAAATTTTTGATGAGTTTTTCATTGACCTTTTTCGAGTCATGTTCTTTCTAGCTAATTGATGATGTTTCGACTAGATTGGCAATGATAGAGACATGATGTTTTCTTAAGCTTCTGAGTGACTATTTTGAGGAAGATCCTTTAACTTGTGTAAATTAGTCTAAGGACATGGTCATCCAAAAACCATCGAGGACATTCATATAGGAAGGAGGGTTAGCCTTTTTTTGTTCACACAAAAGGATACCTTGGCTATTTAGATTTTCCATATATTAAATACCAACATCCACTTGCAACATTGAATCCGATCAAAATGGTATTCATACTCCCATAGTTGGTCATTCAACTAGTGAGGGTTGTACTTGGTTAATTCATAGAAGGGGTTACCACATGAGAGAAAGTCATATTCATATTCTTATGGTCGCAGTGGCACCAGTAAGGATTGTATCGACTCCTAGTTCAACAACGCTCTATGATGAAAATATATCTCTGTTTGCATTTCTTTCGCAAACCTCAAGGACAATTAGTAGCATTGCATTTGCATGTTAGATTAATTGCATTTTTCAAGTTAGTTTAAAATGGCTTGTCTTTCTAGCATCTTTTCCAAGTTCAAGGGGGGAAATTTATGGTTGACAACACTTCATCAAATTTAAGGATTTCAAGTCATCAATATGAGATTATCCTTTGCATTCATAAATCATTAATCATTATTCATTATATATGCATATCAAGAGAAAAAGAAAAGAAAAGAAACATTAATCATTAGTCATTTCAATCCAAATCATTTAGAATTGCACATCATAAATTAAATTGCATACATCCAAAAAATCAAAAAGATAGTTGCATTCATTTATCATTGCACTAAGTATTGCATCCATATCATTGCATTACATAATACATGCATCATGATTAAATCAGAAAAGCATATAGAATTTAAGTTACATTAACATCATTTCCATCCATTTCTCTATGTCCTACTCTAAGACATTGCATCCATAGCATAATAGAAATAAATGCATCATAGAAGCATGTAGATATGCATAAAAGCAAATCTCATAACAACATCATCAAAAGCGGAATCAAAGATCATCATAGATAAATGTCCATGTCTATAACACAAATTTGTACATCAAAGGTATGTCAACAAATGATCGATACATCAAATTCCTGATCAAAAATACATATGATACATCATCAATGCAATATCTAGATATCCTAGATCCAAATCTATCTCATGACCCAGTAGGGGCACCTGATCCATCTCTAGCAATACCTATACCTGAACCCCTTGCACCATCAAGATCTCTGTCACCTGATCTATCCTGTGTACTAGGTGGTGCCTGACTAGTGCTTGCACTGGTAGGTAACTAAGCTAATGTAGTTAGAAATTGCTGCAACATAGTAGAAACTTGATCTAATCATACAGTCATCCCTACTTGTAAACCTTGAACATCCTGCACTAAGCCATCGATAATGGGAGGAACTGGAGGTGCCTATGATGATAGAGGGGCCTGAGGTGCCTGTAGCGCTAATAGAACCTGTGGTATCACCAGTGTCATGCTACTCTGTGGATCAACCCGAGGGATCTGTCCCTGTAATGGAACCTATCTGGCAACTTGGACACGTTTATGTCTCTACCAGGAGCCTATCCCTGGGGTACCTGTGCCTGTGCTAATCTTTGTCTTGGCTGCCTAAATCCACCACCTCAGCCTCTAACATGTCCACCCCGCATCCAAGGTCCTACAGCTCTTTGTTCTCTAGGAGCCCTAGGCACCCTCTGAACTCTCTGTCTCTAAGGTCTCCTACCATCGTCACCATCATCAGCATCATCTCTGTCATCATCAAAAAGCTCATCCACATCAGGAATAGGCTCTGCTGGATCTGTAAATCTGACAAAGCAATGTCGCATGAACCACTCTTGATACTCGACAAACATGCCCGCATTAGCTACATGCATCATCATATCCCACATAACATATCCCAGCTGATCAATCTATAAACAAGCCAATTGATAATCCACTTGTGCTCCCCACATAGATCTCTCAGCCTGTACTCTAGCATAAAGTGTCATACCCTGAGGCATGTCCTGAACCTAGCCATACTGACGAAGCACTCTCCCAAATAAAAATCTCTTGATGCATAGTGGTGATCAACCAATCATCCACCAAGGACAAAACATATATGGTAACTCATCATCATCCTCTCACCACCTCTAGCAGAGCAGATATGGCGGCCATACGACCTGATCAATATCATCAATAGTGCATCGCCAAAAGTCAAACTTGCCCAAATGATGTAGGGCAACCATGACATCATACAAAAATGCATACGAATACCCTTAGGATGCACTTTTGTTGAAACTAGTCTCGTGATAGGGATATGCTCCCAAGTCCACAATTGTAACAAAACTACACCTGTTGAAAGAGCTACACTGCCCCTATATACAACCTCATGTAAATCATAATATAACTACGCTAATACGCAAGAACCCCAATCAAATCTCCAAGGATGTGCAATCAAATCCTCTAGTATCCGGCCCCACCCGGTCACAAAGCCATGACCTCTCCTATCTGGAAGAAGTAATCCTCCGATTACTGCTCCTAACAATACTGGAAAAGTGGGAAATGAAGAAAACTATGCCAAAGTAATACAATCATCTGTAATGGTGTTGTCTCCAAACACCCATCTACATACACTACTATCATACACTGAATCATAATATACCCTCTCTCCATGAGTCAGGATCCTTAGTAATCTATATACATCCTCGGGCGTGATAGTCATCTCACCGAGGGGTAGATGGAATGTATTATGGTCAGAGTGTGATCGCTCTGCTATAGCTATCAAAAGACCTCAGTTCAGCTGAAACCAGGGGAGATCTAGAAGGAAATTGAGACCACATGTCTCGATAGTCCGTCGCTCAGGAGCCGTGAGCTCATCAACTAAATAAAAAATCCAAGACACAACACCTCATATCTGTAACTTGCGGTAATGCTCCTAAATTTTGAAACAAAGTGAATCATATTAGTCTTTCTATTGGTGTATCATTTTAAGTCAATCAAACACATTAAATCTATCCTTTCTCTATTTTGAGCGCATCAACTTATTGCTCCTAACCTCTAGATATTGAGACACATGGACAATTTGTAATCATTTTTAATCAATCCAATTGACATATCAAACATTCATCAATATGAATTTTCTAATATCCTAAACACTAAGTGACATTCTAGACGTACATTTTCTAGCTTAGAATTCAATCGAGTTATCTAGACGATCGATCAAAAGGACTTCAATCTATTTCCATCTCAGTTTTCAAACTTCATGGTAGGCGGCACTTTAATAAGTGTACGTGGCTTTTTAAGCCCCAAAACATTAAAATCTTTACACGCGGCACTTTAATCATCGGAGGCGGTGCTTTGCTAAACAAGCGGCCTTTTAAAGTCTTACGCGGCTTTTTAAGTATCCTAGACGGCCTTTAAAATATAGGGTATCCTAGGCGGCTTTTGGCTATTTGGGTTGCATTTTTTACCTAATTCCTAGGTGGCTGAGAATTGCTCCAACACGGCTTTTCAATGTGCAGAGGTGGATTTTCTCTGCCCTAAGAGGCTCTTTAACTACCCTACACATCTTTTCACAAATTTATACCTGGAAAGCATTAAAAACATGTAACAAATGTTATTTATTGAGCAATAAATGCACTAGGAAGGTTTGAACCACTCACCGGAGGCCCGTAGTCAGGAGGTCTCTGATATCGGCGCACTCGCTTGAACCAATGCTCTTGAATGGGGACCACCATCAATGTCAATCATCAGAGGATCAGAGCAAAATCTCAATAGTGAAAAGTGAAAATGAATAGTAAATTTGGGTTTTTCAACCTATTTAAGCTATTTTACCCTAATTTTGTGAGATTTTTGACCCAGTTAAACCAAATCTGCATATTCTGCATACTGGGACATTGGTTCAACATCTTTTTAGCATCATTGTTTATCAGAAATGCAATCATCTTGGATCTATTCTATCAACAGTGTTCATCAAAATTTTCATATCTAAGATCAATGTGCTTTCATTTCTGAGGGGGCATCATCATATCATCAAAATGGGATTCTGCAACATATCTTATATCAAATCTGGGGCATTAAAAATTCAAACTTTATCAGTGAGGCATCAAATCAGAGTTTCAAATCAGAGTTTCGAATCAGAGTTTCATATCAGGATTTTGCATCAGAGTTTCGTATCAAGTTTCATATCAGGGTTTCAAATCAGAGTTTCAAATCAGAGTTTCATATCAGGATTTTGCATTAGAGTTTCATATCAGGTTTTGCATCAATCATCTCATCAGTATCAAATCAATGATCAGGACATCAATTTTTCTTTGAATCAATGCGCTTCGCACATCAATTCAAAGAGGGGCATTTGTAGACACCTAAAATTGACCAGGTGTATCTTAAACATTCAAAATTGTAAATCTCAGCCAATTGCCTCAAATCTCATCAAATGCATTAAAATTGATCAAATCAAATGGACATTTATCAAACAAAGTGGACAACAATCAAATTGAATCAAATATTAAATAATCATGAAATCAAATAATTAAATTCAAGCCTAAAAGGGATTAATCAAATTATGCAATTGATTTTAAACAATTAATTGTATAGTTTAAATCAAAAGAATGAAATCCAACCCATTCACCCTTACATAGCTAAATTAATTAAATGATTGAATTATATAATTCCTAATTTATTTGAGGACAACCAACCCATTCACTCTACCCCCTACCCTTGGGAAATTGCTATAAATACAAGCCATTTTCTTTGTGTTTGGGATCCAATAATTTCAAGAGCAAAGCATCCTTATTATAGGCATTTGGAGAGAATTTGTGAGCTTTTGATAATATTTCAACATTTGCATAGCATTTAGAGTATCAATCTTGGAGCATTTGAGCTAGATTAGAGCATTGTTTATCATTTTCTTCTCGTTCTAGGATTGTCCTTGGGAGAGATTAAGACTGAGATCTCTCTTAACAAAGCTTAGATAGAGAACCATGAGATGTCATGGGTTTAACTTCAATTCTTAGATTAAATAGCATTTTTTTTCCATAGAGTTGTTACTAATCCTAATTTCATGAAGGTGTAATCACACACACACAAATACCACCACCATACATAAGTGTTTCCATGAAGATGTAGAGTTACAAATTAAATATAATATTTTTCCTTTATCAAATTAAGAAATAAATAAGTTTGCAAATTTTGCAATCATACTTTCGCAAAGATCTTTTTCACTTCCATAAAAAATAGGTGCTAAAGAGTTTTCTCTTGAACTCTCTTTTTCTGAAATCTTATTGTCTCTTCTAAGTTGATCATTTCACAAATATCTATAAATTTCTCGAATGGAACAACTGCTTTAAATTTCAAAATTTATTTAGCATAATCCTCATACCATTTTGCAACTACAAAAATTTGGGGATCTTTCAGTTGATATAATAGAGGTAGATTATTATTCTTCATTGCTAGGCAGGATAATGGCCTTTCCCATCTTTTAGTTGAGCATTGATTTATTGCCTTCAAAGTTCCTCCCTTCTACTCTACAAAACAATTTAATTTATCTGTAGCTGTAAGAAAATTCTTCTTTCTTCCTCATTTATTTCCTTTTGTTTTCCCCTTCTTCAAATAGTATTTCCTCTTTCAAATTAGAGCTTACCACTAAATATTTACTTTTCTCCCTCCTTAGATATTTGACTTCTCTATTGCTTGGAATAATTAATTAATTGAAACCCCAACATGATTAAAATAACACTGTTCTGATACCAATGTAATATCCTTGTAATTGAAATTTGATTTCTAATATTCTCATGCAATAATAAAGAAACTATTTGAATTCAACAATTATTTATTTCAAAACCTTTGAGCTAGGAAAATGTGTTATCATAAGAGAATAGGAGTTTTGAGAATTGCAAACACTTGATTGCACTATTTTGATACCCAACTCTTGAAACTCTTCCATTATGACTTTTTTTCTATTGTAAATGCATAAAGTGGGTTTCTACAACATAATTTTACAAAAAAATTCTCACATCAGCACACCAAAAAGTGAAGCAAATCTTCACTACAAATAACTAGATCTACAAACTATTGACACCCATGTGGAAACACCAAAATAGAATTGCACATACATTGGAAAAGATCCAAAAAATAAAACATGTTAAAAAAATATTAGTTCTACAACAACAAAACATACTCCAAACTCCAAATCCACTTCACAATCATTTCACCAAACATTTATCCTACCACCTACAAAATTCTAATAAAAAAACCTACCAACTATTGTTTCTTTATACCCAATTGCAGCCTCTATATAAAAATGCCTCCAAAACCAAAATGATTTTGTTCTCTAATCCAAACAATCAATAGGTTTTCATCTATTGACTACAACCTCCAACAAATTTTCATCCACAAATGTAGGAATAATACCAATTCTCTCTAAATAAAGTTTTCACAAACTATAATGATACCAAAAGATAAATTTCTCACTTTTATACGATTCAAGCTTGAATTAGACATCCAAAACACCCACAACATGTTTTGGGAGAGAAAATTAATTTAAAATTGAAGTGGGCCTACTTTATAACTGACCTTTCAATTTGGAAAATGAATTACTACCTAGGATACTATAGAGAATTCTAAAAGTGAAGCCAAGAGATTCCAATGTCTTATTCAACCTAAAATAATAAATGTAATATTTAATTGTCCCAAAATTAAGAGATATTAGAACAATAATAGATATTAAATTACTTTTTTTCTCTTGAAATTTCAATTAACCCACATGAAAACAAAATAGATTAATTAACCAAACTAACTTATTAGTTTTGGAAAGGATACATGGAAATATCTTCCCAACACACATAAAAAAAATTTAGCACAAAAAATATGTCAATCATCACCTAATTTAGTTTCATCCTAGAAAGGATGATTTGCCTCCTTTTTCTCATATTTTTCCAAAGTTGTCTCTTTTGAGTATTCTCAATTGATAATAGGTGCAAGCCTTGTTCGAATTATGAGAGTTTTGGAGGAGATATGAAAAGCGGTCATGTGTGGAGCCATATTTAGTTGTCCTTGATTGAAATGCTTTCAGTTATCATGTTTACAATGATCGGTAAGCACTGAACATGGTCGATAAAGGGAAGATTGACTATGTATGTTGATTGGTATTCAGGAAGAACAATCTCATATTTAGATTGTGTTAACGGTCAAGTTGAGGAACAATTCAGATTTTGTGATCAGAGATAAAATATATATATGGTATGTGGAATCCATGATTCCATCCACAAAAATTTATCTTACGTTTTGATTGAATTATATTTTGAAGTGAGAATGTAGTTTACCTATCTGATCAACGATTGAAGTTTTTTATTAATTTGATTAAGGTGGTGGATCTGAGGCTGACATAGTAATTTTATTATTGGTAATAAGTTTTAAGGATGACATATTGGATTTTGTTGACACTAAATTCAAGGAGGTTGGCTAATCTTTTGGGCCGACTGTGGTGGAAATTTCTTCATCTTTTGTGACCTAATGACAGTCTATATAAGGAGCACTAAATTGTTTAATTTAGGGTTGTAATTGTATTTTAAGATTGAGTGGTCACAAATTGAAGGATAAAATATCAGTATAGCATCAAGAAGTGAAGGAGTAGAAAGGATCTTATAGGTAATCAGTACCATTCTATAAATCAACTATCTTGTTGTTCCCTAACAGTTGCAGCAGGTCAAATCCCCTAATAGGGTGAACTTTAACAGGTTCTTATTTGTAAATCCTTTAACAAACTAGCTTCTTGATTGAGGTTTGAAATCCTCTAGCAAGATAGATCATAGCTAGTCTAATTGTACTCCTAATAGTGTACTAATCACTCCTAGCAGGGTGAACCCTCAGAAAGGGTATTTGCAACTCCTAACAGGGAAAACTCATTTACTGTAGTATTGGGCTTGTGGGTGTCATCCCCACCATTGTTTTGCCTCTAACAAGGGTTTCCTGAAGGCATTATATTTTTCCATTAGTATGCACAAGGAAAAACATGATCTGCACCATCGGTTGTCACTACACCGATAGACAGGGAACAACACTACCCGACGCCAAGGTTACTCGACAAACACTGTTTAGTGTTATCCAATGACAAAAAGGTAAATGGAACCCGACGAGTAACATCAGTGCAACCAAAAAAAACAACAAAGAGAGGAACCCAAAAAACAAAGGGAACCTGATGAATAGTTCAACCAAGGAACACTGACAGACTTCAAGTTCAACCCGACGACCAAGAATCGACAGTCAGTTACATCCCGCAAAAAGTGGATCTGACTTTCCACATCAAATAAATCACTGAAGTTGTATTTATAGCTTCTTGATTTACTTTTAAAAAAATTATGTGTGGAGGATGAAATGTATTTAATATTGTGTTAATTATTTTTATTGATTTAAAACATGCAAAATAAAGATCAGGTTCAAGTTGTAAACCTTGGATCTAAGAGTTAACATTGTAATGTGTGATTTTAGAATAGGTCAAAGAATTGTATAAATATATGCTCAATCTATTGTAAATAGTAAGTTGTTCAATGAAGATTGTAGCCATGGAGAACATCTAGAGACCAGACAAGAGAATTCATAAAGAAGGACAGAAAAGAATCAAATTAGTTTCAAGAACAAGAACACAGGCTACCGACGAGAAGAGAAAAGGTATTCATCAATCACTTAAGGTGATTTTTTTATTCTGAGAGCTTTAATGGATTTGTAATCAGCAATTGTAGATTACATACAGTCAGGTCAACATTTGTACTCATTCTAACAAGTGAAGTATGCATAAGAAATCCTTTATAGAAAGGTGGGCTTAACCGTCCTATTGTAAATCTCATAACTGAGTGCACACTTAAATCTATGTTGCTAAAGCTCTTAACAAAGTAGATCTTAATAGGCCTCCACCTTAATACTCCTAACAAGGTAGATCATCAGAAGTGATCAAATTGTAAGCCTTAACCAGCTCCCTTAGATTCTATAGATAGTGAAGTTTTGTGGGTGCCATCCCCACTATAGTTTTTACTTCCTAACAGGAGTTTTCTACGATACCATATCTTGTGTTATGTGTTTATTACTTTCATGAATGTTTCTATGAATGTTTCAAACTATTAAAGTTTATGAATGAATAATACATGCATAAGAAAGAACACCAGTAATGGTCGATAATGCAGTAATGAATGATTACTAATGATGAATTGAAAAAAGTGTTAAAAGTTTTAGAGGTACTGATTCACCCCTCCCCTCTCAGTACTACTTCCCATTAATTTCAACAATTGGTATCAGAGCTAAGTCTCTTCAAGGAAAATCTTAAAGGCTTAAGAGCAAATATCATACAATGGAGAAGTACAAACTTGATAAGAATATTGAGAATAAAAAGCTTGAGATACAGATGTTCTATGAATAGTATAAAGAAGCTAGAATCAAGATGAGAGAGCTTCTGGATGAGAGGAAAAGTATGGCAACCCAGAGCAATGAAAAAGACTATCAAGAAGAAGAGATTCCAGATTTCTTTGAATCTTTAGGGTCAAATACAAGTAATACATCAGATGCATCAGAAGAGAACATCACAAATCTAAAGGAGATCAATCAACATCTGACAGAGAAATTAAAGATGTTGTAAATCAGTCAAGAGAGTCAGATGATAAGAATGATTGATGTGATGAGTTCTGCTAGACAAGCTAAAACAGAAAGAACACTTGCTATTGATGACAGAAGGAAGAGATAAAAGATTATCAAGAAGAAGAGATTCCAAATTTCTTTGAATCTTTAGGATCAAATACAAGTAATATATTAGATGCATTAGAAGAGAAAATCACAAATCTAAAGGAGATCAATCAACATCTGATAGAGAAATTAAAGATGTTGTAAATTGGTCAAGAGAGCCAGATGATAAGAATGATTGATGTGATGAGTTATGCTAGACAAGCTGAAATAGAAAGAACACTTGCTATTGATGATAGAAGGAAGATCATAGAAAAGCTATAAGAGAAGGAGTTGGAAATTCAAAGACATATTGAGCATTACCATGAGATCACAAATCAGATTATTCTAATGAGTCAAGAAGCAAACAGAATGAATATAGAACTCATTGAAAGAGTGCAGGCTATCGGTGAACTAAGAAAAGAAAATGAAAAACTAAAACATGAGGTTAGAATTCAGCAATAACATAATGAAGTTATCAGAAAGGCTGAAGAAATCAATAAGAGAATGGATGATTTTCTTGAAGGACAATGAAGAGTCAACAGCAACAACGGTTTAGGCTTTACTAAAAATGGAGAATCATCAAATCAAGCCAATCCAAAGAATGTATATGAAAATCCAAAACCAAGAAAGCTAACATGCAAGCACTGTGGAAAGCAAGGGCACACATCAAATGTATGTCGAGCTAAAATGAGAGGTATTCCTAAATCTACATCTACATTCATAAGATTCTGTTATAAATGTAACAAGAAAGGACATAAGGCTTATGAATGCAAGACTAAGATAGAACAACCAAAGAAGGAAACCTACATGGACAAATACTATCCTACATGCAAGATGAATGGGCACACATATGAAGAATGCTGGAAAAAGAAAAGGAAAGCATGGAAGCCAAAAGGTCAAGAAACTCCTTATCAACCAAAGAGAATCGGTAATCAATATGTATGGGATTAAAATACTTGGACAAATTGTACAACATATGGTAGATATGGTTGTGTGCTAAAAATGTGCCACACTTATATGAGTCATTATATTCAAGATTTCTCAAGAATGAGGTCTCTAATGGTGACTCATAGCTCTCTATTCATGAATTGCAAGGGTTTGTAATGGAGGCCCTCAGATTGACCTATTTTGTGTCAATGCAAGTACACCATAAAATGAGAGATTCAAAAAGGAAAAGCAAGAATGCTAGTCTCCATGATCATCAAGTATGCATGCAAATGAAAGCTATTCTATATGATAACAATGCAAGAAAGTAAATTAATCTATATGATAACAATGCATGATTATTCTATGAAA
>MU223930.1:90012-121114 GCA_018584345.1 Thuja plicata | reverse complement strand
TTCAGAAAAAGGAATAGAGGTAGACCCTGAAAAAGTCCAAGCAATCATAGATATGCCACCTCCTAGAAACATTAGTCAAATGAGGAGTCTTCAAGGACATCTTCAATCTATAAGGAGATTTATTTCACAATCAGTGGATAGAGCTCAACCCTTCAACAAGAACTTACACAAAGGAATCAAATGTGTTTGGAATGAGGATTGTCAAAGGACTATAGATCAAATCAAGCAGTACCTAGAAAATCCTCCCATTTTAATGCCTCCTATCCTAGGGAAACCACTTATTCTATACATTTCAGTGATAGAATCTTCCTTGGGGGCATTACTAGCCTAACTTGACGAAAATAGGAAAGAAAGAGAAATATACTATATTAGCCGCACTCTTGTTTCCTATGAGGTTAACTACACCAGCATTGAGAAAGCTTTCCTTGCAGTTGTGTTTGCTTCCCAAAAGTTGTGACATTACATGCTTGCACACACTATACACCTCATAGCAAAAATAGAACCACTCAAATATTTTATAGGTAAGGCCGCCCTCACAGGTAGACTTGCTAAATGGATGTTGATCCTTTAGAGTTTGACATAGAGTAAAATGAGTGTAAAGTAATCAAAGGACAAGCCATAGTAGATCAATTGGTTGATTTCCCAATACAAGATAATGCATCTATTCAAGTCGACTTCCCAGATGAGCACCTCATGTATATGAATGAAAGAACATACAAGATGTTAGTTGATGGATCCTTTATGCAAAATAGTTTAGGAGCTGGTGTGTTGTTTGTTTCTCCTCATGGGTGCACGATCCCTAAGTCTTATAAATTATTGTTCCCATGTTCAAACAACATTGCTGAGTATGAAGCTTTAACAAATGGACTTAAGATGGCCATAGAATGGAGAATCATAGAGTTATACATCTATGGGGATTCAGAGCTGATAATCAACCAAGTTAATGATGAATATCAAACAAAACATGAGAAAATGGTACCTTGCAAGAAAATGGTTGATTCCTTGAAACGCTACTTCACATTTTTCATATTTCAGAAAATCCCTAGAGAAGAAAATAAAGCAGCTGATGCTATGGCTACACTTGCTTCACTCCTTCAATTAGAGAAACATGAATCAATATTTGAATTCCTGTGGAAGAGCTACATCACCCTATCTATGAATCTCAAGAAATCCATGTCATTTGTACCCTTGTTGGTCATGAGTCATCCCATTATGGTGCATGTACTCATACCATCATGACGGCATTATTCATGAAACTTTTTTTATCGCTGGTGATTTGTATAGGAGGGGTCTAGATGAAACAGTTCTTAGATGCTTAGAAAAGGAAGAATCTAACCAAGCGTTAGTTGACATCCATGAGGGACTCTGTGGGGGACATTATAATGGTCTTGCCATGGCCCGAAGGTTTCTTAGGGTAGGGTACTATTGGCCTATGATGCAGATTGATGCAATAGCTTTTGCAAAGTCATGTGAAAAGTGTCAAAAACAAGGTAACCTGATACATGCTCTAGGCAGGGAGCTCACTCCTTCTATGTCTCATTGGCCATTTCAGTGATGGACCTTTGACCTTGTTGGGTAGATTCATCCCAACTTATCAGGTGGACACAAGTTTATTATCACTGCTACTGATTACTTCACTAAATGGGTAGAAGTTGTCCCACTTTCTATTGCCTCAGGCAAGATAGTCTCTCTATTCATTCTGAACCATATCATTTGTCGATATAGAGTGCCTTCCAAGATTATCACTAATAATGGAGGCCAGTTCAAAAATAAGGACCTTAAACAACTTTGCAAGAAATTCAAGATTAAACAAAATTGGTCCTCCATTTACTTCCCACAAGGAAATGGTCAAGCAGAGGCATCAATCAAAACCATTCTTAAAATCTTACATAGAAAATTTTGTAAGAATGGAAGAGATTGGCACTTATAGATAAATCTGGCTTTGTGGGCCTATAGAACAAGTATTTGTACTCCTACTGGGGCTACTCCTTTTTCCCTTGCATATGGCACTGAAGCACTGTTACCTTTGGAGGTTGAGATTCCTTCACTTAGAGTTTCCCTCAAAGGTCTAGTTACAGATGAAAACTACTGCACCATGAGACTTCAAGAGTTAGAACTTCTAGATGAGAAACATCAAGCATCATTTGACCACATGAGGGTTTATCATAAGTGCATGTCCAAAGCCTTCAACAAAAAGGTTCACCCTAGAGAATTCCAAGTAGGAGATCTTGTCCTATGTGAAAATTCCAAGAATCAACAACATAGAGATCAAAAGGGAAAATTTGAACCTAATTGGCTTGGACCTTACATCATTACAGCAGCTTTTGGGATAGGTGCTTATTTACTATCTACAGCAGAGGGAAAGAAGCTCCCTGATCCTATCAATGTCTTGCACCTGAAGAAGTTCTATCCATGATGCTCATTCTGTCTGGGGGCATCCTTTGTACATAATTATTGATCTTGAAAAAATCCAAAAAAGGGATATATTGTCAAAAATTCTAAAAATTAGAAAATGTCCTAAAAAAATGATCATCTTAGTGATAACTTAGCAATAGGCTCTTTGATGTATCTCCAAAAAAAATTATATATTCCAAAAATACAAAAAAAAAAAAATCAAAAAAATTCAAAAAATTCAAAAAAATAGAAAAAGGGCCTTGGTGAAAACCTGGAAACAGGCGCCTTGGCAGAAAAAATTTATAAAATTTATAAAAAGTCTTGAAAAAATAAAAAAATTGTAATAAAATCCATGTGGTGAAAACCTGGAAATGGGCACTACTTGAGGCTTTTGTAACCCTGTTTCTTAGTGCGTGTCCTCGACACATATGCATTTCTCCATCCTGCCTTGTACTTGTCACCTTGGTTTGGAATTGGTCTTTGTCTTTGTCTAGGGGGCATAACTATGTTGGCTTTGGTCTCTTGGATACGTTAGTCTTTAGGAAATCCCACAAATGGTGTTTTTCAATACCACCCCAACTGTATTTTTCAATACAACCACTAACATCGAGTATTTTTCAACACTTATCAGTTTGGTCTTACCCAGTTTTGTCAAGTGGTCTTGCTTGCTTGCAAGCATTCGATCATTATCCGCAGAACTCAATATCAGTTAACACACTTAAATTTTTAAACACAACACTTAATTCTTGAGCTATGCCATGATCTTTTCTTTGTGTGTTGACTGTTATTGATTTTTGTTGAGTGTCCTTATCTAATAAGTCTCTCCGAGATGCACAGCTAGAGGACTTAGGGCATGTGAAATGTTTTTATTTTCTTTCTGCTTGTGGGTGTGGTCTTGAAACTCTTGAGTGTCTCTTGTTGTTCCCTTGAAACACTTAGGAGATTCGAGGCATCATCCTTGACTATCTTTGCACATCCATTCTTATGGTCATCCCGACATCTATGCCTTGATGCGAGCATGGTTTTGCTATATTAAATTGGGTAAGCTAACATCAAATTTATCTTGACCTTTATGTCTTTGATTCTTATGTTATAATCTTTCCACATTCCAATCCGATATAAATTGCATTCATATCTTCATAGTTGCACTTGTGACTAGTGATGATTGTGTGATTTTCCGATGTCCGTTAATAATGGCCCAATGATGAAAATAAGTTCCTTAACATTCTCTCATGAATGATGAACACAAAGTCCTATGTTACAGTTTCTCTATTGCAAGTACACCTTTGCATTTTCATGTAGCTTGCATTGTTAGACCTCATGTTAGTTTGCATTTTTAGGCTGCATTATGAGCTTGAGGGGGTTTTTCCTTCATCTTTCTTGTGGACTTTTAATAAACTATGATCACGTTCTCATCTTCATTTCCTTATCTTTGTTTGTGATCTGAATTAAAATTTTCTATCTTAAACAGTTGATTTTGGGGCATTGTCTTTCTTAAGGCAAATTCTCTTTCTTCTCTCCATTTCTTTCCACCTCTTCCAAACTTCTATCTTCCATTCGCTTTCACCCCACTTCTTTTCTTCTAATTCAACCTTGGCGAATAATCTTTCATGCTTGATGATCTTCCTTGGTTCTATGATCCTTATATCTTTCATCTTACATCAAGAACCTTATCTTAGTTCACTTTGATCAAATTTTTCAATTTGTTGTTTCTCCTCTATCTCAGTTCGATTTTGGTCATGAGGGGGCAGTACCTATCAAACTTCAATCCTTGATTCAGCTTTATCAATCCTATCATTTGCTCCGCTTGGGGAAACCTTGCTTGAGATTCTTATCTTGGACATGTCAATTACCTATTTATAGGGGTGTTGACCTTGTCTTTTTCAATTTGCTTATCTTTGTCTTGATGTGTTCCCATAAAGATCACACGTCTGGGTTTTTTTGTGATCCCAAATCGATCTCACACTTCAACTACAATCTTTGACTACATGTGTTCCCATAAAGATCACACATTAGTCAAAGAGGGGCAAATGTATGCACCCTAAAATGGTCACCTAGACTATGGGCCCCCATTCTTCAAAATTATCAAATGATAGAATCAATTTATCAAATTCCTTAATCAATGCTTTGCAACATTTTCAATTCAAATCAATTTCCTTGATCAAATCGTAATTAATTCAATTATTTCAATATCTCCTAAGGTTTGATTATTTCATCAATAATCTTATTTAATTAAAAGAAAACTTCCCTTTTAATTAAATGATCTTATCTTATTTAATTAAAATCTCTCTTTTAATTAAATAATATTATCTTATTTAATTAAAATCTCTATTTTAATTAAATAAAATAATCTTATTTAATTGAAAGAAAATCCTTCTTTAATTAAATAAATAAAATCCCCACTTAAAGCTCTCTTTTTGATGAAAAAAAGGAAATAAATAAAATAAAAAATAAATAAAACTCATTTTTTCTCCACACATATTCCTAAGTGGTGGGTTTTTTCCTCTTACTTTCATTTTTAGGGATTTATCCCACATTGCTCTTGAGGATGCATTCGTCTCCACACTTTCCTTTATAAGGATGCCCTCTCCTTCTCAATTTAAGGAATCAGAGAGATATAGAATTTTTATGCTATTGTTATGTTGCAGGTTTGGAGGGCAATTTTGGAGGAGAATTTGAGCACTTGAGCTTGGATATTGCAACTTCTCTCTTCTTGTCTTCTTCTTTCATGCCCCATGGCAATCCATTTAGATTAATTTTGCACTTGCATATTAGATTAGATTCATGTTTCCTTTAAATAGATTAATCTTGCATTTGTATTTCCTTTCATAAAATAATCATGCATTGTTATCATATAGATTAATTTACTTTCTTGCATTGTTATCATATAGAATAGCTTTCATTTGCATGCATACTTGATGATCATGGAGACTAGCGTTCTTGCTTTTCCTCTTTGAATCTCTCATTTTATGGTGTACTTGCATGGGCACAAACTAGATCAATCTGAGGGCCTCCATTACAAACCCTTACACTCCATGAATAGAGAGCTACGAGTCGCCATTTAAGACATAATTCTTGAGAATTCTTGAATATAATGACTCATAGAAGTGTGACACATTTTTATCACACAATGGTCACATTGCTGCAAACTGCATGAGAGCATGGACCAAAAGGTCTAGAGGCTTGTCAAACCCCGAAATGGCATGCTTACACTGTCACAAAGTTGGTCATCTTAAGAAAGATTGCAAAGACCGAATGACAAAGACAAGAATATATCCCAATGGAAACACCATTGAATATATCCAAAGGGCTAGAGATAAAATATGGAGAAAAGCTACAAGCAATGATGAAGCTGGACCAAGCAATGCAAATGGTAACACCAAATCCAATGGATACGGTGACATCACCACCCCCACTTGAGATGAACAAGTAAGTATGGAACTGCACTAAACCAAGTCATATTTTGCATCAATTCCATTATACAAATTGATACATAGTCAAAATCTGCATAATAAAGATGCATATTATGTTACTTATTCCAATTCTGAGAAAACAACCTCGTCGGTATACACATACCAAAAATCATCGGTCAACATAATGAATGAGTTGTCTACACTTACCAGAAATTTTTAGTCAACACATAAAATGGTTAAGTTACCAATGTAACCCGACACCCGTCAGTAAGAAAGCAAAGTCATAAAATTATCATGACAGAATACTGATATCCATCGGTAAAAGTAATATTGGTAACAACTATCCCAAGCATCCTCAACATCACCGACGATGATTGTGAAATTCTTGCCGACTGACTCCGTCTTTATGACCTAATGAGTCATTGAAGCATTTATTGCTGACTTAGGGAAAAAGCCTATAAATAGTCGACGGAAGCACTTCATTTTGCACCCATGATTTGAAGAGAAAGTAGAGCAAAAAATAGAGCGATTGAAGAGTAGAAAGAAGAAGCGTCCTTGTCAATAATCATTATCACAAATCAAAGAAAGTACTGAGGGCCCTAATTTCAAGAAAGCCCTAAAACTTGAAAAATAATGGAAACCACCTCAAGAAACGCTAAGATCAAGAATGACAAATAGAATGTGGTTAAGTTGATTAAGAATAGCACTTGTATAGAGCCCAAATACAAGATATGCTCAGAGATCGCATCGAAACCCGATGAAACCGAAGCATTTTCAAAAATTCCACCTAGGGCTTTTCTGATAGAAGATGTTAGGTCTTATATTCACTGCAAAATCACTAAGTTAGGTGATCTTGAGATGGATGAAGCTTATAAGAAGCTCTGTGATGCCAAAGGCAACTTGAAGGAAGAACACAAACACTTGGAAGTCAAAGGGTTAACTAATGTCCTACATTTCATGAGGGAATTCAAGACCGAATGGATCAGGTTGAAACTTAGTAGATTGCACGACCAAAAGTTATGGTTGGGTCAACCTAAACAAATCACCAAGGATGTCCTTCATGTTGTCATTGGTTATCCAATAACTGACAAGCCTAGGGCACACAAGCATCCCTCCAGGAAAGAAGTTGAAAAACTCACAAAAGCTTAATGGGACAACAGGGGTCTAAAAGTAAACATCATCACTAATGAAGAACTAAAATTTGGTGCATGTGTAATTGGGTATAAGTTTTTTCAAGCAAGAAGATTGAACAACATATCTGCAACATCAGTAAGCACAGCTTACAAGATAGTGACGAAAGGAATTCAGATGGATCTATGTGAGATCCTATTAAAACAATTGATGAGAACATGATCACAATCAGGTCTACAAAGACCAACACATGTAAGTCTGGCTCACTTATCATGTGTATCTTTTTCTATTTTCAAGAATACTTTCCTTCAGTAGGAAAAGTAAAATGGGACACTACCAAACTAGTAACACAACAAATTAGTGAACTGATTAAGTCACTAGGGGACAATTTTTGAATCTGTTATGTCTGCATACTTCCTTGAGTTCAAGGAAAAGATGATGGAAAGCACTAGGATTCCTGAACAACTTGTTGAAAAACATAAGGATGAAATATGCTTTATGGTGGATACTTATTTCACTCATATCAAACCAGTTGTACCAAGAACAACTTGGTTAGCACCACTAGATTATGAAATCAACATAGATCAGGCTACAAGTGCAATTGATGCATTAATAAATGAGCCTGTTGACAAAAAAAAACCTAGGTTTGGAACCTATGAAGAGGCCAGATCAAAGATAAAATGAGGCCCATAAATCAAGAAAACTGTCAATAAGAAAGATAAGATGGTTAATAATCTCAAGAAGATTCTATGGGTTACAGAGGAAGAACAAGAAAAACCAGAGGAAACCGATGAACAAGGCACCATCAGTGAGGGACAAGAAGAACATAAATAAGATTTTGAGGAGAATAAATCTGATACACCTCCACCTCCACCTCCTGCAAAGAAGCAGAGGACAAAGAGTCAAACTACTGCAACCGATACCACACCTCTTAAGAAAGGTCAAGTAAGGACCTATATGAGGAAGCAACCAGCTAAGAGAACAAAGCAACAAACTATAAAGGAAACACCTACAAAGAGGAGAAAAAGAATGGTCAGAAATAAATCTGACTTAGAGGATTCTAAAGAGGATGAGTGT
This sequence comes from Thuja plicata, assembly GCA_018584345.1. Lineage (NCBI taxonomy): Eukaryota > Viridiplantae > Streptophyta > Pinopsida > Cupressales > Cupressaceae > Thuja > Thuja plicata. The sequence goes on along the minus strand of MU223930.1, from coordinate 113,099 downwards.
GATGTAGCAAAGAAGGATTACATAAATCAAACTGTTGATGAGGTAGCTCAATCCATTTCTACACATGGTACAATGACTGATAAGAAAATTAGGCAATGGGATACACTCAAAACTGATGACCATAATAAGATACAAGAAGTAATAATTAGGTCAATGGTAAAATTCAAATATGTACCAGCTGAATTCATCAATCAAATACCTAAAGACATGGGTAAGAAAATATCTCAACAATGGTCATATGCTCTAAAGACCGAGAGAGAAGCAAGGGAGAGGGTACTGGTAACACTAATTCCTCCTGAATCTAAGATTGAAGAAATCAAAGAGATCATAAAGAAGCACTAAATCAAATTCATAGCCAATATAAGGGCATACAAAGTGCTAGAAAACAAATTCATAGAGCTAGATACAATGACTAAAACTAAATGGAGACAACTCCTTGATATGCCAATAGAATCAACAAGTCGTGAGGACCAATTACTTCTCATCGACACACCTCATAGAGAGGAGGAAACAAACAATGCAAGCACTCAACACATTGATCTAGACAATACAGAAGACATGGAGCCAATAGATTTGAATAAAGTAATGGATAGTCTTGACATTCAAGACATCACAAATTATGACTTTGATAAAGATCCATAGAAGAAAGATGAAGTAATATTCATTACACTTAAGGATCAAGGACAACAACAAGATTTGAAGACATCAAATGATAAAGATAAGAATGTTGCTGATGAAACATGGCAGGACACATTAGTCATGGACTTAACAAAAGCAAAACCTGTAGAGGAGATACAAAAAGATGAGGATGTCACTTCTCTAAAAGATCAAACCAACAAGGAGGACACCACTCTTGATACATCCCAAGCTACAACTCATAGCAACATGCCTGTATTAATGAAGGCAGTCAATATATTGGAAGGTAATACTACAGAGGACACAAGCACACCCAAGGACAAGGGTGATGGAGAAGAAAAAGACACCACAAATAATACAGAGGATACAACTACAGAAAAAGCTACAACTGATGATCAAATAGGTAAGTATGCTGATCAAAATAAAGAGGAAACACAAAAGGAAAAAGGGGACACACAGACAGAAAAATGTGAAGAAGCAAAGCAAGATGAGAAGGAGAAGAAATCAAAAGAAAAATATGTAGAGACACCCAAGGTTGATGGAGAGACGTCTTCAAAAAACTGATAGGTGCCACCTAAGAAGAAAACACAAGAAGCATCTTCCTCAAAGCCTTCACCAAGAACCTCAGAGAAAACAAATGAACTAGCTATGGTAGTTCATACATCTGCATCCCCGAAAGTCTCAAAGAAGAAGAAGAAGAAACATTAGAATCCAGTAACACTAGATGAAATCATTGAGATTCTAGTTTGTGATCCAAGGACATTGGATCCAACTAAATTTACCAAATATGCAAGACTTTGTGAAAGAAAGGTCATTCAAGACAAACTAAAGAGAGAAACAAAAGAGGCTAAGGTACTGGAAGTAGCAAGAGGAATACTTCAACAAATTGTACCTGATGTAGATATTGATCAAACCACCCCAATGCTCGATCAATTGGTGGTACTCATAGATACAATAACATCTCAGAACATAGGTTCTAAGAAGGTCATAGAAGAGAGACTTAAACAAAAGTATGAGTTCAAGCTAGCCGAGAAGATAAGCCAGGAAGTGGCATTGAAAAAGGTAAAGCTATCTGAATTGGTAAGAACACTTTATCTAATTATCTCATAAGCTATTACCTTGATACAAAAATTGTGTACATTAGATCAACTCACTCAGGAGTATATCGACAAGATAGCACAATCTGATGTTGATCTTAAGTTCAGTTCACAAAGTCTCACAAATAATGAAGAAGAAATAAAATTGCACAATGAGAAAATCAAACAGGCTCAGAAACTGAGACAGGACATACAGATTGCAGAGATGAAGTAAAGAGATGAGGTAAATGAGCTTTAATCTCAGCTCTTACCAACACTTCCACTCCTGTAAGAACATGTGATAGAGTCAAATACATTAATCACCACCCCTGAAATGTCTATCCTAGACAAAATTTATGATATGCATGCAAGGCTAGAGCTACAACACATGGCACTATAACAACTGAAAGAAAAATGGGATAAAATGCTCGAAGATATCCAGACAACCCATTACCATATACTTGACACATTGTAAGTTGCACATTTTTGTCACAATTTTGGCATATTATAAGTTGTACATTTTTGTCATAAGTAACAAAGAAAGGGGGAAATTGATATGATTCACTCACCTCGGTTAAAAGGGGGAAACAATATGTATAGTAAAAGAAAGGGGAAATAAAAGAAGGAAATAATATATACATATAGAGCAACGAGCAGATAATTTATAGTATACATGTACATATACTTATACTATACTGATGCATACAGTTAGGGGGAGTCATATAATGACAAGGATATAAATATGGTGTACATACTAAATACTTTAGTATTATGCACATATTAGTTTTTGATACTAATTTCAAAGGGGGAGATTGAAGGCATTATATTTTTTCATTAGTATACACAGGGAAAAACATGATCTGCACCATCATTTTTCACTACACTGAAAGACAAGGAACAACACTACCCGACGCCAAGGTTACCCAACAAACATTGTTCAGTGTTATCCGATGACTGAATGGTAAATGGAACCTGATGAGTAACATCAATGAAACCCGAAGAAACAACAAAGAGAAAAACTCAACAAACAAAGGGAAGCTGACAAACAGTTCAACAAAGGAACACTGACAGACTTCAAGTTCAACCCTACGACCAAGAACTAATAGTCAGTTACATTCCACAAAAAGTGGATCTGACTTTCCACGTCAAATAAATCATTGAAGTTGTATTTATAGCTTCTTGATCAACTTTTAAATCCATTATGTGTAGAGGAAGTAATGTATTTAATATTCTTTTAATTAGTTTTCCTGATTTAAAACATACAAACTAAAGATCAAGGTCAAGTTGTAAACTTTGGATCTAAGAGTTAACATTGTAATGCGTGATTCTAGAATAGGTCAAAGAATTCTATAAATAGATTCTCAATATATTGTAAAAAGTAAGTTGTTCAATGAAGATTGTAGCCACAGAGAGCATCTAGACACCAGACAAGAGAATTCATGCGGAAGGACATAAAATAATCAAATCAATTTCAAGAGCAAGAACATAGGCTACCAAAAAGCAGAGAAAAGGTATTCATCAATCACTTAAGGTGATATTGTTATTCTGAGAGCTTTTATAGATCTGTAATTAGCAATTGTAGATTGCATACAGTCAGGCCAACATTTGTACTCATTCTAACAAGTGTAGTACGCATAAGAAATCCTTTCAATAAAGGTGGGCTTAACCATCCTATTGTAAATCTCATAACTAAGTGCACACTTAAATCAGTGTTGCTAAAGCTCTTAACAGAGTAGATCTTAACAGGTCTTCACCTTAATACTCCTAATAGGGTAGATCATCAAAAGTGATAAAATTGTAAGCCTTAACTGGCTCGCTTCCATTTTGCAGATAGTGAAGTTTTGTTGGTACCATCCCCACCACGTTTTTTACTTCCTAACATGAGTTTTCTGCTATACCATATCTTGTGTTATGTGTTTATTACTTTCATGAATGTTTCTATGAATGTTGCAAACTATTAAAGATTATGAATGAACAATACATGCATAAGAAAGAACAACAGTAATGGTCGGTAGTGTAGTAATGAATGATTACTAATTATGAATTGAGAAAGGTGTTAAAAGTTTTAGAGGTACTGATTCACCCCTCCCCTCTCAGTACTACTTCCCATTAATTCCAACATTTCCACGATAAAATACCCATGTTATGTGTGTTTAATTTGTGGATGCTTGATATTGTTTATTGTTATTTGTTTATTTCAGTTATATGCTTTGTCATTTGGAAGTTGCTAGTACAGTTAATCAGATCGAAGGTTGATTTTTTTCATTACCTGTTAGTACTAATTCACCCCCCCCCCTTCTCAGTCATAATATTTCCAACAATTGGTATTAGAGCTCTTAGGTCCTCTTGATATTAAGCCTAACTGCTTGAGGAAAATATCCCTATAAGTTAACATGGATAGATACAAGTATGAAAAGAAACTTGAGGATGCAAGCAAGGTTATCAATGAACTAAAAGAAAAACTGAGGCATTTATTGCTAAGAGAAGGCACCTTGCTGAGAAATTGAGTGAAATTCAAGATTACAGTGAGAAACTATTTAAAGGTAGTTTGTCTAAAGAATCAGAGGAAGAACTTGTAGATCTGATGGATAAAATTAGTAGCCTCAAAAGAGAAGTGGAAAATCTAAAAAGAGAGCTTGAAAGTCAGTTTGTGAGGATAATTGAAGAACTTGAAAAAATAAGAGTTGTTGATGATGCCAAGAGAATTGTTGAAGTTTACCTAAAGGTTAAAGATGAAACCCTAAAAGAAAAGTTTGAGAAACTATTCAGAGCAGAGCAAGAGGTTGCTACATTGCATGAGCACTTACATGATACAAATTAAGAAAAACATGATATTGAAAGAGAGAATGAGGGAATAAGGAAAGAGAATGAAAAGCTAAAAGAAGAGTTGAAAGTTGCAAACAATTTTCTGAATAAATTCAGAATGAGTTCTGCTATACTTGATGAACAACTTGGAAGGAAGAGGATGAATGTAGAGAAACAAGTTTTAGGTTTTTCAAAATTTGAAGCTAGTGAATCTTCTGGAACCAAGGAAATTAATGAAAGAAGAAAATAAACACCCAAGGTGAACAATAGCACTAGCAAGAGAAGGTACAAACTTGTATGTTTTAATTTTCATAAGGAATGTCATATTGCTAATGTATATTGGTTTAAACCGATTGGTCCAAATGTTAGACCTAGAGGTTCTACTGCTAGATCAGTATACTCCTATAGTAGAAATGATAAGTATAATGCTAGATCTAATACATTTCATGGATTTTATTACTATTGCAACAAGTTTGGACATAGATCTAATGAGTACATGGAAATAATAAACAACCATTGGTCGGATGATTACAACAGTTAGAGCCCTATCAATGAAGGTAAGCAGTCAGATGTACTTGTTCTAATTGTCATAATTATGGACATATGGCTGTGAATTGTAGATTAAGGTCATTCAGAGATAATGTTGGACCCTGGAATCCAACAGGTATGGTTGGTTATGTCTACAACAAGGTTGGTCATCTTTCTAGGTCATGTAGAGCAAGAAAGTATACTAGAGGTTAACCGGTGAACAATGATGAAATGATAAAGGAAAGGAAATTGTTAATGCTGATGAAGTAAGAAATAATATGAAGAAGGCATGGGTGAGGAAAGGAAAATTGAATTCGTTAAAGTTAACTAAGAACTCCACAAGCTCAAGAAATGTGGAGAGTCCATCGGTGAACTAAGCACTTTATTTTCTTAGGGGGAGCACTTATAAGAAAAATAATTTACTGACCCCATAAATTCATGAGAGGTAAGATTCATATGCATTTTGAGATGCCTATTTGTGATTTAATAATGGTTATTGAAGATAAAGCATTTGTGTGCATTTAACAAGTGTTATGTTTTAACCATTATGGTCGGTGGAAAGAACTATTTGATTGCTATGTCTAATGACTACATTCTCAAATGTTATAAAGATAAGATAGTAAACTCATTATCAGTTTACATTCTAAAAATTTTTACTAAAGAGCATGTGATTGCATTCCATAGAGAGAATCATTTGTGATTGTGGACTAAGATTTCACGTAGAAAATTCTATCGGTTGTCGAAGTAATTTAATCCGTGAAGTCGCGGCTATAGATTTAATTTCAAAATATCTTTACGGGAATTGTTTCTACTACTATTAATTGATTGAAATTATGGATACTCAATTTTTGGTCGACATCATTGATGATCCAAGACTCGTATTCAAGTTACACCCAATGAAGGAAAATGAAAATGATCCAATGGGTGCACTATCTTTGATATCCTATGGTGTATTGTTAACTGAAGATTTTTTTTTGTTCATACACTACGAATTGGAAGAACTTGGAGCTGATGACATCTATAATGGATTTCTTAAGTTAAGAGATGATGTGAAGGTGAAAGATGAGCATATGCATTTGGTTCAAAAAGGTTTCACTAATGCGGATGAGATACCTGATGAGTTTCATCCAGAATTGATAAGATATGTTTTGAGTAGAGTACATGATCAATTCATTTGGATGGACAAGCCACACAATATTATAAAGGAGTTAATCAACAGAGTTACTAGATTTTGTACGATCGGTGAAGCACCTACTCTAAAAACTATTGCTACAAATTTGGTTACACATTTAATTGAATCCAAATTGGATCACTGAGCCATGACTATCAAGGATATAACTAATAAGGAAGTGAGATTCACTTCAATGGTGATAGGTTTCAAAGTATATCAGTCTAGTCGGTTGAATAGTGTACCTAGTGGAGATATTCATGATGCATACAAAATGGTGAAGGAAGATGCAAAATATGATCTTTGTGAGATGTAGAGAAGTCAATTATTTGTAAACATGGAGAAGGTCAAGAAAGATAAGAAGCAATCATTCAAATATGGATCACTCCTAGTATGTATGCTATTTTATCTATAGAATCATTTTCTAGGAATAGGTTCTCTTACATGGTGAAGGGATAGACTGGCAGTAATGTAGATTAAGCAATGCATAAGAACTTTAGGAAATAAATTTAATTCAGTTATGTGGGGTTACTTTAAATATTTTCAAGGAAAAATGTATTTAAGAGAAATAATCCCAATTGATATTGTTGAGAAGTACAAAAATGATATATGTTTTCTGGTAGATACAAATACCTATATGTTGCAAGCAGTGCAACCTAGAACATGTTGGATATCTGTCATGAGTTAGGAAGTTGATGGTGACTTAGTCACTATTGATGATAATGTTTTGTTGTCAAAACCAATTGATACTACAACACCTAGGTTTGGAACTTATGAAGAGTCATCATTGAAAATATAGAGTGAACTAAGAGCACTGATAATCCAAAGAAAGATTAGGAAACAAGTTGACAATCTAGCCAAAATGAGTGGCATAACACCTAAAATGATGGTAAAACTTAGAAATAAAATAGAGAGTGAGGAAGTAAGCACATTTTCTGTAGGAGTCAAGGATACTAAATTTGAAATGGAAGAGGCTACACCCCAGAGAGTAACAAGGAGTTCTATATTGAAGAAAACAACATCTACATATACTTCTACTACTCCTATTAAGATTAAGATAGAAAAGGAGACACCTGAAACTATTCAGAGAACTTACAAAAGAAAGAAAGTAATGACATCAGGCTATAAAGAGTCAAAGAGTAAGAAAGGGAGTAAATAAAATGCTAAAGAAGAAAAGGCTAAGCCTGAGTTTGAGAAGGATCAAAAGGAATTGAGATCTAGTGAGGAGAAGTATACTACATTGGTAACAGATAAAATTGACAATATTGTTATTCTTGAGAACATTGTTAAAGACATCAAGGAACATGGAAGAATGACAAAAGTGTGGACTCACTTTGACAAATTTGACAATGAAGATAAAATAAAGATAGAAGATGTAGTTATAGAAAGTCTACATATTTTTTCCAAAGCACCTAGTAAACTATACAAAATAGTACCTAAGGAATTGTTTAATGCAATTGTAAAAAGATGGAGAGAAGCTTTGAAGATTGACAGAGTAATGATGGAATAAGAACTTGCAATTTTACAGCTTGAATTGTCTACTGAATAGATAGAGTTGACAATTGAAGCATTGAGAGAAGAATCTAAGACAAAGAACAGAGTTATAATAATTTGTATTAGAGAAACACAATCGATAAGAGATGAGGTAGTTGATTTACTAAGAAATTTTGTAAAGTCTGATACTACATCTTAAGACAAATAGATTGAAGAGGATAGAAAAGAACAAGAGATAAGAAATGAAGAGGTTAATGATGTCATAGATAATGTTATCTCTGATATCCCAAAGAGGACACAAAAAATTGATACTCAAATTGATATTGAAGCACCAAAGTATAGATTGCTGTGAAAGTGACAGGACAAAAGGATGATGAGGATCTACTTTCGGTGAAGAAGAAATTAAGTCTAACCAGTGAAGGTAGCACAGTGAAGAAGAGAAAAAAAAATAATCCAATTAGTTCTAAAGAATATGAAGATGAATAAATACAAACAACTATTGACATTACTCAGATGATCCCTAAAGAGCTTTTGAAAATGTCTGATAAACTCAAGGAGAAAGCTAAAAGGGACAAAGTGAAGGGAAAGAAATAGAAGGCCAGAATACTGAAAGGAACCAGAAATATCATTAGGAATTTAGTACCTAATGTAGTATATGACAAACAAGATTATCCTATTCATCAATTGGGTATATTGGTCAATGTTGTTTCTCATCAAGTACCTAAATTGGAGAATGCATATATGGAGTTAGAAATTAAAGAATATGAGAAGTAATGAGCTGACAAGTTGAATGAGATCATATCAGTGGAAAAAGAGTCACTTGTAGTTCTAGTGAATAAAATGAAGGAAATTCTATAGGAGATTGGACAAATACTTGTAAAGGTTTCAAATTTTACATCTTTTACATATGATCTGGAGAAGAAGAGAGAGGAATCCCAATAGGAGCTTGATACTTTGGTTACAAAGTTTGATCCCCTAACTAGTTTAGTTTCAACATATATCGCTAAGGTGAAAATGATGTCATACAAAATGAAGAAGTTGCAAGAAGAGCAAGACAAAAGAACAATATCACTTATGGATCTGTAGACTTATCTAGCTCCCACCATAGATCTTATGCAAAAATATGTGAGTGATGCATAAACAATCCTAAGTCTACAAGAGGTGAACACTTTGAATGATATGGAAGGAACAATATTGGTTATACATGGATAGATTTTATCTATGGAGCGCTTACAAGAATCATCAGAAAATTCATTGGAGACAACAAAGTCAAATTTCAAGGATGTTTTTGACAAAATGTAAATATGGTAACTACTTGCAATCTTTTGTCGTTGTTGACAAAAAGGGGGAGAATTGTGTATGAGACAATATTGTGTATGGGAGAATGATGTGAGAGATGGAAATGGACAGTTGTGAGGCATGCATAATGTAAGGGGGAGTATTATTTGAGTATGAGTTTCAGTATTTATGGATGTAATATTTTTGAGAGTTATGCATGAAAACATTTTGAATATGATAAGAACTTTGAAAAGATTTTGATTTTTATTTTCAGAAGTTTTTGCCATCAATTCCAAAGGGGGAGATTGTTGGCATTATGAGATTTTTGGAGGATATATGTAGAGAGGTCATGTGTGGATGCATATTTGGTTGTCCTTCATGGAAATGCATTCAATTATCATGGTTACATTCACTAATATATTTCACCCCAATTTTCAACGGTAATTTCTGACAGGGCATTATATTTATTTTGCTTGGAAAGATTATAGAAGGAAAATTTTGATTTTTTCTAATACATGCCCTTTTTAGTTAGAATTATGATGATATTAGATTCAATTCCCGTGTTCATTGTAATTCTGAGTCTATTCATTATGTTCGCGCTAGAGAGCAGTGTTACGTGCCAAGAAGAGGCGACAGAGGGAGTATACCATTCTTCAATCTTACAATAGGTGGATCCCCTAAACTTTCATTTCCATTTTATTCTATCCCCTATTATTATTCAACCGCATTCTTTTTAATTAATTCATATTCTTTTTTATAGATATACTCCAAGGTGTGCTTGCACAAGCTCTTCTAGGACACTTCTAGTGCCTAGTCTCCACAAGATCCTACTTTCTTCACTAGGACCTTCCAAGATATGGATTAGATAGCCTAGAACCTCTCCAACACCACTCTATGAGTTTGTGATCTATGTGCTTCACCTTGGGGGTAACTATCAACCAAATGCTCTTTGATCTCTTACTCCACCTTGGAAGATTCCAAGTGCAATTTCATCTCCATCTCTTCACAAGTGTTGCACGGGGTGAAATTATTGTTGATAAATCTTCTTTCCTCCCATTTGATCCCATTAGAATATTTCATCAATGGTTTAGTAAACGATCTCAAGACAAACACTGAATTTGGTCTTTTAGGCCTAGTAAGTCAATTAGCCCTATACAGTGGGTTTTTCCCACTTCTCTCACAAAACTCCCAAACAACACCAAAAAAAAAAATTTAACATTCAAACACCCTTTTCCAAGATACAAAGGATTTTTGTGGTCTTAGGATTCTAGTGCCTCCGTACAATAGGTTCCTAGAATTCAAGGCTAATAGGGAAAATAGAGGTATTTTTGTGCAGTCTTCTTATTTATGTTTGGAAATCTATCTTAATGAATTGAAAAATGCCTAATCCTCTCAAGAAGTATCTATAGGACCTATATGCTTCTGAAACAATGCTTTATTTCACTCTCCCAATCCTTCCCCTGCAATTACACAACATTTAAACACTATCATGCACCTAACCGGGCACACTGAACTCGCCTAGGGCATGACCTTAAAATTATCTAGCTTTCTCTTCTAATATTCTCCTTTCATATGTACATTTTAAAATTTCTTCCCTTCCATATCCCTAAGGTTCATGATTATTTTCATGGTGGAGAGCTATGGGGGAGCCATATTTCCTAAACTGTCTAAAACAACACCAGCAACTAGACTACTTGCAAAACAATTTGAAAAGATAATCTAATGAACTCAAAACAACTTCACTACCAAATAAAAATTTCCTAAAACTATCTCTACCACACTAATGTAGCATTGGATCACCTATTTCAATCCATCTACTAGCTCATGAACTCAAAGCAAGTTGATTGTATGCAAAATCAGAACTCAAAGCTTCTCAGTCAAAATCAAAATCATTCATTACATCACACTGCCTTGGGAAATGGGATCCTACATGTCTAAATATTCCTTCCCAATGATTTTAGTCCATTAAATTAACAACCCATCATCATTCTTTGAAGAGAATCCTATTCTTCCAAATTTTGTCATGCAACTTTCAAAAGTTGCAAACGTTGTCATGCAACATTTTGACAACTTTGAGAACTATGCATAAAACAAACTCCAATGATCTCTAATTGACCTAGAATGACGTAAAAATATCCTAGAGACAATTTTAGGCATATTCCTACCCTTACCTAAGCCTTAGATACTTTGGATCCATTTTTCCCACTTTAGGCTTAATCTAACATTAACCACTAATAAAGCATAAACATCTAGGTTGGATTGATCCTAGTGAAATCCACCTAGGTACGCACATGCAAGACCTTCTAAGGTCAAATCCAAAATATAATAACTTGGATAAGGTTAGTAAAATCCAAAACACAACAAGAATTGAGGATAAGCCTAGGTTCTCTTGCACCATCCTCCTCAAATGAAAAGATTTCAATCCACCCTTGGATTGAGAAAGTTGGAATCAATGCACAACTTCTTGATTTCTATCTCCTTAATCCAGGTGAATTCTACATCACCTTGTGTGTGTCATTTGATCAGATGCTCATAGTATTTCCTTTGTGTGGTCTTCTTGTAAGCCCTTGAATCAAGTATCTTCTTTGATATCTTAGGTGGTGTAGGGTCCAGATTCAGGTCTTCCACTTCTTGTATCACTTCAGTAAGGCTTTGTTCTAGATTTGGAGTAGGCCCCTTGTAGAGGACCAGATTTGCAAAATTGAAGACTGGAGACAAACCAATATCCTAAGGGAGCTCCACCTTATATGCATTGTTTCCATATTTTGCTAGAATAGTGCATGGCCCCAATCTTCTCATATGCAACTTATTGGTAACTCCCTTCTGTAGTCTTGATTTATTTAGATAGACCATAATAAGATCCCCTACTTGAAATTGAATATCCATTTTCCTTTCATCCACCTTCTCTTTGATTTTTTCTATGTTCTATGTTCTCTGTTGGATTATTTCTTACTGTCTCATGCACCTCTTTCATGGAGTGTGCAAATTCTTCAGCATAACCACTACCCTTGGCTCCATCTTTAAATTCTCTTAGCTCAAATATGTCTTTAGGGTGTGTTATGCCCTGCATACCCATCCCTACATTTTGTAGGCAAAATGTTGGATCCCCCTTTTTTCTTTTTCTTTTTCCTTGGTTCCTTTTTGTTTCCTTTTGTTTTCCTCCAGTATTTTCTCTTGTGAGGGTCCTTTCTTTGCTTTTTTTTCTCTTTGCTCTGGGACCCATTCCTGGGGTGTTTGTCTTCTTTCTTTGTGTCGGATCTCAGACTCCGAATTCTCTTTCATCATGTCTTCTTTTGCTAGAAGATATGGTTGCATGGAATCCTCAGGCCCAGAGTCTGGAGGTTTTCCTTTTTTGGGGTTTGCAGAGGAAAGAAACATACATTTTACCCTAGGGGTATAAATAGGATTTACCAGTCATTTTTACACTTACCTTGATCAAAATATTCAGAGCGATTAGAGAAATTCAAAGGCGATTAAGGCGATTCAATAGTGTTTTGCTCTCTGGATTAACGGTTGATTAGCAGTGATTAATGGTGTTGGTTCACAGTCACTTGAGGGTGAATCAGTTGTAGAGTGCCTCCCGTGCTAATCCTCCCCGCATTCTTCATGTTCTCAGGTAGGTCCTCTGGCTCTCCTTTCTAGTTTCATTCTTCCTAGATTTTGCTTTGTTTGTTCATGTGTGTTTCTTGATTTTCTTTTAGTTTTGGTTTGGTTTTGTTTTGTTTTGTTTTATTTTTGCTTGTCTGTTGTCACCTCCCATTGGTGGGATGGCTCTACCAAAGGGTTGTCCACCCTTTGTACAGTTGTAGAATAATGTAAATTCCTGTACATTTTGTAAATAGGTGTAGCTAGCTATGTATAGGTCATTCTTAGGTTGGCACGCGAGTTGTGCTTTGTCCCTTGTCGTGTTGCGGCCCTTTGTAATTGTGGTATATTCTCCTCATTTTATGGTGAGATTGTCATGCCCTTTTCACATTTCAACCCAATTTGTTGATCTCACTCTCATGGTGCCTTCCTGGCTCAAACTTGGCACCTTGCCTGTTCAGGCCATGGCAGCTTTCTCTCTCCTCTGTCATGTCATCTTAATGGGGGGATTAATTTCTCCATGAATGAGTATTAAAAACCCATCCATCTAGCATTCATTTCCCTTGTGTCATCCTACCTATCACCATTAAGAGCCTTTACGCTGTCTGTCGCATGGCCATGTGATGACCCATGTCAACCGAGTATGATACGCTATCGGTCACGTCGACAATAGATAGTTTCTTTGGACTTCGGGTCTTGAGAAGTCCCTAGGTATTTATCCCATTTGTGTCGCCTAAACTAATATCATGAACCCCCAAGCATTGTTCAGAACCCAATCCTTGTTAACTTTGATATTCCAAGATTTTGATGCATATTAATACCTTTTAAACAGGTGTGGAATGGTGGTGAATTCCCCAAAGGCCCTAAAAGGTTGTATTTTTTTCATATTATGTATTGATGGTTCTCTGGTCTTGTAGGTTGTAGATAATCCATCAACATGTCTAAAGTAACAACTCCTCCTAAAAGTCTGGAGCTTCCAAGTACCTCCACTCGGGCGAACACAAAAACTAAGGCTTAGAAGATGCTGGCCAAACTACCATTAACCCCCAAATACCGGAGGGAGGGTACTCTTGTGGGGTCCAAAGTGGACTCCAAGCTGTAGGAAATAACATATCCATCTTGGACTATGGGCTAAATGCAGGGCTTGGTCCAAGCCACACACCAACAGAGGACCATTAGAGATGATATGGAAAAATACATGGCTGCCTCTGAAATTATCAAGGCTGCAAGTTTTCCCTACTCAGTGCAAGCATCGGAGCTGATACATCAACTAGAGACACTCTACAACACCCCCACCTGGGTTGTTTTTCTCACCGATCCTCAGCCACTACACTATCCGGTGCCCATCGTCAATTTGGATGCTTCCACTTTTTCTTTGGGGATGGGGATCCCCCAATTCAAGGGAGCCATTGTTCTCTCTTGGTCTGCATCACTAAAGGAGTTTGGGGAGGTGTCCCTCTTTGCCTGGCAACATCTCAACACTCAATGGTTGAAGTCCCCAAGGAGGGACTATAAAAAGATGAAGCTGGAGATTCCCCACGGGGACTTTAAAGAATGTATTCAGGTGGGAATCGTATTTGTATGCTGGCTCTTTGGAGAGCCTCATGCCCAAGAATTTTTTCCATGGATGTATTACTTTCTATATTGCATCACCACTCACAGTCAGACCTTCAACTAGGTGGCTATCATCGCCAATCATGTAAACACACAACTAAAGAGTGTCCTCTAGAATTCCAAATTCTACATGACATCCTATGTATTATGGGCACTGGCCCAATAGAGACCTTCTTTTTTAGGGTTTGCAGATAGTGGGTGTTCTAAGGAATGGGCCCAAATAGTTGGTTCTATGGGAGCATTATCCCTAGGTTCAATGGGAACTTAGCTTCCCTAATTTTTGTAGGGTAAACGACGTATTCATCTACCATAACATTTTGACACTTACTCAGGACACAGAGTACCGGTTGTCACAGGAGGCAATGAACTTGGCGAGCACTTACGATAATTGCTTTATTCAATTCCAATAGCATACATATATTTGGGTGACTGGCTTCTCCGGGAAACCCTACCTATTCCCTAGGTATTGTGGGGATAGGATCATTCTTTTGGAGTTATGCAGGCAAATCTTGGAGCTCCACACATTCTTTTCCTTCAAGAAGGTTACCTCTATTCCATTCCTGATGGTTTGTGGGAACTATTCTTGTAGTCTCATGGCGTCTAAGGAGGCTGATAGTGAGTTAAAGAGTCTGGGACTGGCGGAATTCCACCATACCATAAGCAATTTTGACCCAGTGGGAAAGATAAGGGAGGCGCTGCCCCGGGCATCTACACCGCACAAGGATGATATTAAAGATTTTGGGGTAGATTTCCAGGATAGTTTTGATCTCTGGGCCCGATAGCACTCTCATATGTCTAAAGGTTTAATGTTAGCCCTCAACCTTCAGGGCTTCCTGAAAGATTTTATAGATGATGGGCTTCTGGAGGACCCAACATATAAAGATCAAGGGATCGACAAGTTGGATCTCCCTCCGATGGATTGGGGCACCCCGGAGAACCTAACAATTGAAGATGTGTGTTTCCCCATGATAAATAATAGTAATATGTATTTTGAGTGGCTGTGTTTGAGGAGCACCTAAAAAGGCCCAATCATGCGGAAGTCTGCTTCAACCTGCGGAGCCGCTGGACCAAGCAAAAGTAAGGGGAAGGAGAAAGAAAGTGCCCCAACCCAAGTGCCTTCCCAAGATCCACTCCCCATGATGGCACAAATTTATGAATAGATGGAAGCATGTAGGCTGATGAGCCAGAAGATAAGTGTTCAGCTTTCCCACAGTCTCCTGGCAACTCTAGTGGCATCCACTTGCCCGGCGGGATCCCCATTGTTGGAAACACTAATGAGCAGGCATACATTTGCCAAGGCAGAGTCTATAGATATTCTAGATGTTAGGGCCCCATTAAAAAGAAAGAAGAAGCAGAAGGTAAACCCGACCCAAATCATAGACACGGTCCCCGACATGGCCAATGTTCCCCTAGTGGAAGTCAAATTAGACTCCCTCAAACTGGATGATATTTCAAAGATCTCTCCCCTGCATGACAACTTCGATGATATCTTCAGGATGGATGAGCTCATGAACCTGCATGGGGAAATAGACAAGGCGGTGGAATAAATTCCTTCCCAAGAGAAGGAAATGACCCCCACCAAGGAAGAAGTCCCAGAAAAACAAGTTGCCACAGAGTAGGAAGTCTGGACAGAAGCACAAAAGGAACCTGAATAAGAGGAAACATCAGTCCAAGGGACCGAGGTAGAATCAAGGCAAGTAAATGATGAGAAACTAATGATTGGGAAACCAAACCCATGGGATCAATCATACCCCCAATCATCACACTTCAAATGCATTTGGTTACTCTAGGTGACCAAGTGCCCCAGAGTACATTCAAAGAGGTGGTCTCAGCGGCCCAATAGTCAAACATTGGCCAGACACCTCTGCCACCTCCGTAGGATGCTCCAATAGAGAAGGATGTCCCAAAAAATGACATCAAAGATGAACAACAATAGTAGTAGGATGAGGGGATAATCCCTAAAGATATAAATGTCGATTCACCATATGTTGAGAAAGGTAGAGAAATCCCCGATAATATAGGTGATGTCGATGCCGACAGAGATGAGGTCCCAGACATCACGGATAAGGATGCGAATAGGGAAGAAGACACTAAGGCCTCTGGAGAACAAGAACATGAACAAGAAAAGGAGAAAGAGCCCATTGAAATTGCAGATACTAGGAATGCACCGTCAAATTCTGAAGGGGACCCCAATACTCATGTCTTAGCAACAAAACCGCCCCAGCCGCCACAATGGCTGGTGGAATCTAGAAAGAGAAAGGCCCCGATAGTAGCAATAGGTGTTCCACTCTCCCTAGCCAAAATGATGGCCCAAAATGCAAAGGCCAATAAGCCTAAAAAGGCCCGGACAGTCCATACCCTCCAGACCAGTCTTGGAGGAAGCACAGTTGCAACAATTACAACCTCCCCCAAATATAGATGCGATGACAATAAGGGTCAAAAATTGTACAATCACGGAGGTGCCTCTAGGGAGGAGGGATAAGTAGGGAGAGTTAGACCTGCTACAAGAGGTGACCTGGGTGGTAGAGGCCCGATATGATAAAGAGGTCCAGAAGTTGGAGGAAAGAGAAAAGAACGAATATCTCCTTGGACTTCTAGTAGAGCTTACACAGCCCCTAGCCAAGATCCATCCACAAGCTTCCACCTCTAGACCACCACTTCTACAAGGTGACATGGATGCTCTTAGGTCCATGAAGAAGAAGGAATAGGCTTCAGATGGGTGGATCACTGAGCAGATAAAGGTCGTAAGGAAATTTTTAGATGTATCGCTCTCGTACCTTTACTTGGCCAAAAACCTCTTGGGCCAAGTAACCAATGCCATTGTTATATGGGAAGGAAGCTTGGAGAAGTATGAAGGGTGGAAGACTAGGTTGGATGAAGTCATCAACTCTAGAGAGAGGCCATCATAGAGATAGGAATTTTGGGAGAGGAATCATTCAAATTCCTTCAGGCCCAGTACTCTAGACTTGGCCTCAAAATTAAGGTGTGCAAGAAACTGGTCACGACCCTAAGGGAGAAAGTCACAGCGGTCCGATATCCATTGGACCTATTCAAAGCATTCATTGTAAGGGTGTCACAATTTGACCCCTTCACCACTAGAACATGCTCCCCGGAGGACTATGTCCTTAGTAAATATGATTAGTTGATGGAGTCTCGTTATCAGTCTACCGGAGACTTCGATGGAGGGAGGCTATCAAGAATATCTAAGATGATGTTGTGGGCTCATGACTCCATGAAAATAGTATATGAAATCCAAGAAGGGGTCAAAGAGGTTGAAGAGAAGTTTGAGGCTATCTATGACTAGTGGAATAGAATTAAGGACATAAATGAAGATGTCATCAGCCAAGTTTTGGAAGCATTCAAGAACAGTAAAGGATAATAAAGTTCTTTAGATTCTTGGGATTATCACTAGAAGGGTGTATTTTGAGCATTCATTATTCTTTGAGTGCAATCTCATAGACACCAGAATTCTAGATCCAACAGTTTTGTGTTCTTTCAGTGACCCATGTCTAGGTTCCCTAGAGCTAACCAGTCAATATCCAGCAGTCAATAAGGGTGTCAAAAAGTAGGTGACCCCAGCAAGGTACGTCAGTTCAAAGGATGGTCCTGATAGGTGATCTTCCCAAGGTACCACTCCAGCATTAACTACCTAGCGCATAAAAGATAGTGAACCGCATTTTGCATTAATAAAGCATGTAGCCTCGAACTCCTAGAAGATTGGATTTCCTCTATTCTTTCTATGGTGCTCTTCTCGAGGCTGATTCTTCTATCCTTTCTTCTTTTCTTCTTCTTCTGATCTATCAGACCTCTTCTCTTTTTAAGGTAATTTTAAAGTGGTGTAGGTAATACCGTCCATCAAATATTATATTTTATTGTTAAGCATAAAGTTAGATTAGGTTAAGCTTTAGGGAAAGAATGTGTATAAATAACAAGTCTGGCCTCATTTCAAGGGTCAGCAAAATTGATGATTTTGTAGTCCATACTATTAGCATTTAGCATTTTCATTTCTTGTAGTTGCAGAGCTCAATGCTTGATAGTTCTTAGTAGTTCTCAGTAGTTAGATGCTCTCTTAGAGCCATTGATGTACACACCAGTGACGTTGGAAACTTATTAATGAAGGAGGAATTCTGGCAATGATGTTGTTGGCGCTCAAATCTCTATGTTAACATTCTTGTTTGTATGTTTCTAATTTCCTCTGCTCTATTATTTTAAATAGATTAACGACCTCTTTTCCCTTGCTATTGAATATGTATGAGTCACTGGTTCTATACATTTTTAGTATTTAGTATAGTTCATTAGTGCATGGTTGATGTTTGAAATATTTAGCATAACTATAAGTAGAGGGAATGAACTCTTAACACTGGCATATCTTTTGAAGTTTATTTGGTAAATTAATGTGTTCTTGTAGGAAACCCTGACCTACTAACAAAATCCCCAAAGAAGATGAGCCAAAAAATAGCTATCCCCTTGAACAAAAATAGTCACACACCCAACTTAGCTCCCGCAATGTCGATACCTGACACTCAGGTGCTTGAAGGCCCAGAGAATTTATTCCCTGAACAACCTTTACAGGTGAAGTTGGCCGGTACCCCAGTACCTGGTGACAACTTACATCTATTGATGAGACCGGTCATAAAGTCTGGTCAACAAAAACTGGCATTAGAAGTAGGGCATCATCTCATCCCCTTCAGAAGATTTTATCTTTACACTGCCTGAGGGTTCCCCAAGCCATAGTTTTAGGAGTCATACCTTTAGTGGGATAGGATCATTTTCACCTTCATAATTTGAAAGAGTCCTTAGATCAACCCCCAATCCCAAAAGGTTTGTTGAACTCGAGCCTCCTACTCAAAAGAAGCAGACCCTGCAAACCAAGCAACCAACCAACCTTGTCTAGGGATCTACTACATCTCAGAATACCCAAGCCCCTCAAATAACCTCAGGGACCAATTCTCAGTCCAGCCAAAATATAACACCCCTAATGGCTACATACTTTGGTAACAATGGGTCCCCAATGGGGCAGTTTCTTGGTGCTACCAATGATCTTCCTCTGCATCTGGAGAAGATCTGCCCCCAATATGAGCATCTAGGCTCACAAACCACAGAAGAGCATCTGTAGGCATAAAAAGATGCCATGAACCAACACCAGATCCAACATCAAGATGTTGTGATCCAGATGTTTCCTCTATCCTTGGGATAGAACAAGCTAAATTGGTACCTTAACTTGCCATCCAACTCCATCAACAATTGGTAGGACATGGAAGACGCCTTCCTGGAAACCTTCTATGTACATGTAGACCTGACGTGGTCTCACAACTAGTTTATCTCCATAAGGAAGGAACCAAATGAACCCCTCACAACATTCAACCATCAGTTCCAAAGAGCCTTGACGCGGTGCATGGGCCCCTTCATCCCATCCATGGACATGACCAACTAGACATATCTTAATGCCATGGACCTCTTCATTGCCACTCTTCTTTGGAGAACCACCACTGCAAATGATTGGGATACTCTGGCAAAGGTTTACAACCTAGCTTTGGAGTTGTCCCATAGTTTGAGCAAAGCCCCTAGTAGAATTGGGTAGAGCACACCATTCAACATGACACACAGTGGAACTTCTTATGTTAGGGGATACAACCCCAATTAGGCAATGAGTGCCCCAATGATGGCCATGAACCCACCACCGCCGATAGACCAACAGGCCTGGTATGTATACCCATCGCCAACCCAGACAATATCAGGTCTGGAATTCATTCCCTAGAACCAGCCACAGAAAATTAAACAACCATTGATGCAACCCTCTAGAGTACCTTTCTTCCAGTCACCCATGGCTGGAGGATTGCAGTCCTTAACTCCGTGAGCTGCTACCGCTTTCCCTAGGAACCAACCACAAAAAATGTCACACTGTGATGCGAACACCCAGCTGTCCGCCAAGGTTGAATCCCTCTGGCGATTAGTGCCCTCCTTGACTCTGGACATGGGATGGCTGAAGGTGGGGCCTTTCGTGCCTCACAACCCCAATTCCCAGAGAGGGAATATCTTCTCCAGACAATGAAATATCAATCTCAAAGGAAGAAACTACAACAATGGGCCTCGGCCCAACCAACAGCAATGGAACAATAATGCAAACACCGAAGGTCCTCCTCCAAACCAAAACACCACTCAGGGTCGTGCTAGACCCAATCATTCTCCACATCTTGCATAATTCCACCCTGACCAAGTGGTGTAGATTTCATGACATTGACTCTCATTCTGAGGTGAACTGTGCCACACTGGAGAATGTCATCATGATCTCTCAATTGGACAGACAATAATGTGTTGATCCTACTCCCCTGAAAACATTAGCACAAGAGCCTACTCATAGTGCCTTTAGCTATGAGACCATCTTCTTTGGGATAGACAAGGAAGAAGAAGAAGATCCCAAATTGCACAGGTTCTTTGATGAATCTATCTTGACCTTTGAGGTCAATGCCTTCACTAGGCCACAGACTCCTTACAACACTCAGAGTTAGGCTGGTAAAGGATCAGTTTACATGTCGACACCTCCCAAAGATACCCCTCTCTGGGATAATACAACTGATCACTCCTTCCCACCAAAAGGG
Organism: Thuja plicata; assembly: GCA_018584345.1. Classification (NCBI taxonomy): domain Eukaryota; kingdom Viridiplantae; phylum Streptophyta; class Pinopsida; order Cupressales; family Cupressaceae; genus Thuja; species Thuja plicata. Next base: position 92,316 of record MU223930.1, on the reverse strand, counting down.
CCTGGCTCTAACCAAGCTAAGGATCCAGCCGAGGGAAGCCAAATTTACCCGAGGGGAAGGTTCGATATCACAAAGGCATTGGAAAGAACCACCACCTCTATGACATTGATGGAGGTTTTGTTTAATTGTCCCGAGCAGAAGAAGTCCCTTCTGAATCTCTTGGGAAACCCACAAGCTGTCAGTCACCCACCCAAGACTATCACATTTGATGATGCCAACGCAGTTTTCTTCCAGGGAAACACAGAGGATCATCCCTTCCTACTAGGTTTGAACATACAAGGGAATAATCTACACAACTACTTAGTAGAATTTGGAGCTTTGGGAAACGTCATGCCCTTATCTATATGCCAGAAGCTCTGACTCTTTCCCACTCCATCCAAAGGCGCAGTAGTCTAATTGGAAAAAACTACAGTGAAAATGGTAGGTGAGCTGAAGAACATCCAAAGTTAGCTTATCCAAGACCCCCAGATATAAAGAATAATAGACATCCAAGTGGTGGACATCCATGAAACCTATGGGATGTTTTTAATTCGTAATTGGTCTAAGGCCCTTAATGGGTATTTCTCCACGGACTTTTCCCACTTGTGGATCCCTTGGGAGGGGCAGTCAAACCAGATTTGGGTAGAAAGAGAGACTAGGATGAAGCAGGCCCTCACCAAAGTCAGGATGGTGAATGAAGTCCTTTTATTTTAGACTTCCCCTGGGGTGTACCGACCTATAGAGATCCTAACATTTGATTTCACCCCCAGGGAGGACCCCATAGTTTCTCAGAGAATTCATGACATGGACAAAAAACTAAGGGGTGAGGTTAACTCATAAGGTAACGCAGTAACTCCTGCTACACTCTTGTCTGACACTTGGTGCTAGGTACATTACCAAAAAAATTCTAAACTAGAGTGCAAGCCTTGCATCACCACTGCTACCCATCACATCAACGCCCTCCGGGAGAAAGAACACCAAGCGAATCTGCCTGGACCCAGCAATCATTCTGGCAGTATGCCCAAGGTGTCACCTACCCAGGAATCCCAACCATAGGCTTCTCTAGAGGTAAACCTCACCCACGCACCATCAGGGTCGGAGGAAACTCCTCCCAACCATCCCAAAATCAATCTAAATGCCACTTCACCTTCTCAGCCCCAAAAAACAAACAATGACTTGTGGACCCTAAAGTTTGATGGGTCCCGGTCTAAACAACATTGTGAGGCCAGAGTGTAATTGATCAACCCATGGGGGAAATTCTTCCTTGCATCTTACAAGATATATTTTAACTGCATGAACAATGGCATGGAGTACAAGGCCTTGGTCCTTGGACTCCTATTTGCACTAAGAAAGAAAATCACCCACCTCCAGGCAATGGGTGATTAATAGTTGATCGTTAAGCAAGTCCAGAGCCAACATACTTGTCACAAAAAAAGGTTGGCCACATACCACAACCAGGCATGGAGCCTCATTGAAGATGCTTTTTGCATCGATCTTATCCCCCAGAAAGACAACTCCATTCTGGATTCCCTTGCCATGTCTACCAGCACCCTTGAGCCAATGACTGGCTCCCAACTCTAGAATTTCTCTGTCGAGATGGTCCCCACCCCATCCATCCTTGACAATATCACTCACTTTTAGGTATTTTAAGATGACCAACATATTCTAGCCTTCATGGCCAATGTTGGTATCTTCAAGGATCAGATAGTGGAAGAAAGAGATCATGACGATACCGGGTAGGGTGAAGAAAATGATGGGACCATAGAATTACCAACCAACACCATCCCTAAGGGGATGGTAGCACTAGAATGCATCTTGGACTCAGACCCTCAGGGTCGGGAGAAGATATTATCCTCCTCTAAGGGAGGAAAATTTGAAAAAGTCAACATCAGCCAGGTCGATGAAGTAAAAATTGTACACATTGGCACCTCCTGCTCCCTAGAGGAGAAGGAGAAGATTCTTGTAGTTCTCTGAGAATACATTAATGTAATTGCATGGGGGTATGAGGATCTGAAGACCTATGATACATCCATCATGACCCATACCATCCCACTAAAACTAGATGCTAAGCCCTTTCAAAAAAAGAAAAGACTGGTAAACCCATTGATAGAACCTCTAATTCATCAAGAGGTTCAAAAACTGCTATCAACCCAGATTATTTTTCCTATCCGGCACACAACTTGGGTTGCCAACCTTGTCCCTATGCGAAATAAAAATGGTGAGATCCGCCTTTGCGTGGATTTTTTCAATTTGAACAAGGTATCTAACAAGGATAATCACCTTCTCCCCTCTTTGGATGAGGTATTACAAATTGTGAGCGAATCT
>MU223930.1:45120-86116 GCA_018584345.1 Thuja plicata | reverse complement strand
ATTAAATTCAATTATTGAAAATGAGGATATTTATTTAATAATTAAATATCATTTAATTCCTTTTTTATGTGTCTTAGCTAAAGAGGGTGAATTTAATTTAATTAAAGTGCTAGGACTTTATTAATTAAATTAATTTGATCATAAGGTTTGTTTAGCCAATAGATATTTAGGAATTAAATATAATGTATGATTAATCCAGATTTAGGATTTTCTACATTTGACACTCAGGTCGAGTAGAGTCAGTGAAAACTCAGAATTGCCTAGTACAATAGGGCTTTGATGATTTAGAAGAGTGACAAATGCAACAAAATTGGTTAGGGTTGCAAGATGCCAATTTTGGGGTGTTACAGTTAGGAGATGTCACACCTGCAAAATGATGACACATCATGAGAGGAACCCGACCATACCTTTGCAGCCGGTCTTTGAAGTTAGACCCTTCGCCCAATGGGTGTTTGATTTTATTGAGGAAATCAACCCCAATTCATCTACCTGCCACCAGTACATTCTGACTGCTACCGATTATTGCACCCGGTGGTCTGAAGGGATTCCTTGCAAAAACAACACAGCGGATGTAGTTTTTAAATTCCTGGAAGAAAACATAGTCACCCATTTTGGAATGCCATTTTCTATAGTATGTGAAAATGGTCTAGCGTTTTCTTTGGTGCAATTACTTGAATGGACCTATGAGAGGAAGATCGCTTTGAATTTCTCCAGCAACTACTACCCCCAGGATAATGGTGTGGCTGAATCCACCAATAAAAATCTGTTGGAGGTGATCAAACATTTGTTAGAACAAAACCCCAGGACTAGCACCAAAAGATTAGATTTGCCCTCTGGGCGGATCGTATCATAATAAAGGTAGCCCTAGGGACATCCCCATTTCACCTAGTTTATGGCTAGAATCCAGTGTTCCCCATCAACTTACAAATCACGGTCTTATAGTTTATGAAGGAATTCAACAACTGGGACAACATTGTGGAGGTTTAGCTTCTGAAACAAAGAGACACAACACTAGAACACTTTGCACATCACCAAGTAGTAGTTAAATGATGGTTTGACCAGAGAGCCCAGTATAAGGCCTTTGAGATTTCAGACCTGGTCCTTCTGTGGGACAAGGCCTGGGAAAAGAAGGGAAAGCACACCAAGTTTCAATGGCTCTGGCTTGGACCATATCTAAGATCTGTGGGGAAAATAATTATCAGCTTAGTACTATAACCAAAGAATCCATCCCATTTCCTGTCAATGGAAAGTTTCTCAAGCACTATTTTTAATGAGGTTTTTGGTAAGTCTATCCAAAGTTGTATTATATGTAAAGTTCTTGCATGTAAATATATTTCCCAGTGTTCCTCTTCGAGTGCCTTGTCCTTGTAAATAGTTTTTCAGCCATCCTCTAGGACTGCCTCTCCTTTTTTGTGTTTGCCTTTGTTTTTGGTTTCCTTTTCTTTTGCATTTGTTTTCTGGGCTTCCAGCATGTTGCCTTCTTCTTGTAGACAGGAATGCTTCACATAACATCTATTCCCTGGAATGGAACCTTATGCATTTTGGGTAGTTTGGAATCTGTTGTTAGCATGGTGGAATTTGTTCACACTCTGGAGTTGTTTTGTGCGTATGGTAATAGGTTATGAGTAATCTTCATTGGATTCATATCTTGAAGTCCGGATATCAGTTAATCATAAAATCTAAGGAGCAAGTAATCGCATGGTCCTTGAGGGAAGATTGGTTGCACTGGTTATTGGCCAAGTCTGAAAATCATAAAAATATCCTGGGTCTAGAATATTCTCTCCTATTTGGCAATATGAATTAGGTGGCAAGGTGAAAGAAGGGCCACCGTGAAAATTAGCTAAGCTTAAGGTTCACGGTGAAAGAAGTACCGCCTTCCCATTTTCAAAAGAAAAGAAAAGAAAAGAACTGAAGAATAGAGAATTCTGGTACTCGGGGGAAACATGCAAGATAGGATGAATTTGGTTTGATGTATTCAGTGCCTCCACTCTACTACTCCCAGAAATCATTGGCTTGATTCTCTTTCAAAGCACACACCTCAAAGCTAACAAAAGACCAAAGGATTGAACCAATGATGAGTCAGATTTTCTCAGACACCTCGCGCTTTGTAAGAAATATGCTCTAGGTAAAGATTAATTTCAGTTTTGCTAACCAGAGATTCTAAAGTTCTCAAATACGCTAAGGAATTCTTCCTAGTAAGTTTCCATTTGTTATTCCCTGCATACCCATCCCTATATTTTGTAGGCAAAATGTTGGATCCCCCTTTTTCAATTTTTGTTTTTCCTTGGTTCATTTTTGTTTCCTTCTATTTTCCTCCAGGATTTGCTCCCGCGAGGGTCGTTTATTTTTTTTTTGTTTTCTTTGCTCTAGGACCTAGTCCTGAGGTGTTTGTCTTCTTTGTTCATGCCGAATCCCAGACTCTGGGATTCTCTGTCATCACCTCTTATTTTCCTAGAAAATATGGTTACAAGGAATCCCCGGGCCTAGAGTTTGGAGGTTTGTCTTTTTTGGGGTTTGTGGAGGAAAGGAACATATGTTTTACCCTAGGGGTATAAATAGGATTTACCAATCATTTTTACACTTACCATGATCAAAATATTCAAAGCGATTAGAGCGATTCAAAGGTGATTATGGCGACTTCAACAATGTTTTTCTCTCTGGATTAATAGTTGATTAGAAGTGATTAACGGTGTTTGTTCCCGGTCACTCAAGGGTGAATCAATTTTAGAGCACCTCCCATTCTCTTTCTCCCTACATTCTTCATGTTTTTAGGTAGGCCCTTTGGCTCTCCTTTCTGGTTTCATTCTTCCTGGCTTTCGTTTTGTTTGTTCGTGTGTGTTTCTTGGTTTTTTTTTTGTTTTGGTTTCATTTTGTTTTCTTTTGTTTCATTTTTGCTTGTCTGTTGTCACCTCTCATTGTTGGGATGGCTCTGCCAGAGGGTTGTCCACCCTCTGTGTAGTCATAAAATAATGTAAATGCCTATACATTTTGTAAATAGGTGTAGCTAGCTGTGTATAGGTCATTCTCAGGTTGGCCCGCGAGTTGTGCTTTGGCCCTCATTATGTTGCAGACCTCTGTAATTATTGTATATCCTCCTCATTTTATGGTGAGCTCTTCATGCCCTTTTCACATTTCAACCCAATTTGTTAAGCTCGCCCTCATGGTGCCTGTCTGGCTCAAACTCGGCACCTCGTCTATTCAGGCCATGGTAGCTTTATCTCTCCTCTGTCATGTCATCTTCATTGCAGGGTTAATTTCCCCATGAATGAGTGTTCAAAACCCATATCATCCAGCATTCATTTCCCTTGTGTCAGCCCACCTGTCGCCATTAAGAGCCTTTATGTTGCCCATCCCATGGCCACGTGATGACCCATGTCAGTCGAGTACAACATGTTGTCGGTCATGTCACCAACGGCTAGTTTCTATGGACTCTAGGTCTTGAGAAGTCCCTAGGTCTTTATCCCATTTGTGTCACCTAAACTAATATCTTTAGCCCCCGGGCATTGGTCAAAACCCAATCCTTGTTAACTTTGATGTTCCATAATTTTGATGCATACTAATACCTTTTGAATAGGTACGGAATGGTGGTGAATTCCCCAGAGTCCCTAAAAGGTTTTATTTTTGTCATATTATGTATTGATAGTTCTCCAGTCTTGCAGGTTGTAGATAATTCATCAACATGTCCGAAGTAACAACTCCTCTTGAAAGTCTAGAGCTTCCAACTACCCCCACTCGGGTGGCCACAAAAACTAAGGCCAAGAAGATTCTTGCCAAACTACCATTAACCTCAAAATACCTAAGGGAGGGTACTCTTGTGGGGTCCAAAGTGGACTCCAAGCTGCAAGAAATAACAAATCCATATCGGACTATGGGCTGAAATGCAGGGCTTGGTCCAAGCCATATACCAACAGAGGACCGTCGAAGATGATATGGAAAAATACATCACTACCTCTGGAATTATCAAGGCCACAAGTTTTCCCTACTCGGTGCAAACACCAGAGCTGATACTTCAACTAGCGATGGTCTACAACGCCCCCACCTAGGTTGTTTTTCTTGCTGATCCCCAGCCACTACACTATCTAGTGCCCATTGTCAATTTGGATGCTGCCACTTTTGCTTCAGGGCTGGGGATCCCCCAACTCAAAGGAGCCATTTTTCTCTCCCATTCTGCATCATTGAAGGAGTTAAGGGAAGTGTCCGTCCTCACCTGGAAACATCTCAACACTCACTAGTTCAAGTCCCCATGGAGGGACTATAAAAAGATGAAGTTGGAGATTCCTCGCAGGGACTTTAAAGAATGTATTCAGGTGGGAATCATATTTCTATACAGGCTCTTTAGAGAGCCCCATGCATGGGTCTTTTTGGCATGGATGTATTACTTTCTCTACTACATCACCACCCATAGTCAGACCTTCAACAAGGCGGCTATCATTGCCAATCATGTAGATGCGTAGCTAAAGAGTGTCCTCCAGGATTCCAAATTCTACATGACATCCTATGTATTGTGGGCACTGGCCCAACAAAGACCTGCTTTTCAGGGTTTTTAGATAGTGGGAATTCTCGGGAATGATCTTGGCCACTTAGTTCTATGGCAGAATTATCCCCAGGTTAAGTGGGAACTTAGCTTCCCTAATTTTTGTAGGGTAAATGACACGTTCTTCTACCACAATATTTTGACACTTACTCAGGACACTGGGTACCAGTTGTAGCAGGAGGAAATGAACTTGGTGAGCACTTATGACAATTATTTTACTCAATTCCAATAGCATACATATATTTAGGTGACTAGCTTCTCGAGGAAGCGCTATCTACTCCCTAGCTATTGCGGTGATAGGATCATTCTTTTGGAGTTCTACTGGAAAATCCTGGAGCTCCATGCATTATTTGCCTTAAAGAAGGTTACCTCTATTTTGTTCTCAATAGTTTATAGGAACTATTCTTGTAGTCTCACAGTGGCTAAGGAGGCTGACAACAAGTTAAAGAGTCTGGGACTGGCGGAATTCCACCATACCAGAAGCAATTTTGACCCAGTGGGAAAGATAAGAGAGGCACTGCCCTAGGCATTCGTACCGCACAAAGATGATATTGAATATTTATGGGCAGATTGCTAGGAAAATTTTGATCTTCGGGCCTAATAACACTCCTGAATGTCCAAAGGTTTAATGAAGACCCTCAACCTTTGGGGCTTCCTGAAAGATTTTGCAGATGATGGGCCTCTGAAGGACCCAACATATAAAGAGTAGGGGATTGACAAGTTGCATCTCCCTCTAGTGGATTGGGACACCCTAGAGAACCTAAAAATTGAAGATGTGTGTCACCCCATTATCAATAATAGTCATAAGTATTTTGAGCGGGTGTGTCTAAGGAGCACCTGAAAATGCCCAAACGTGTAGAGGTCTGCTTCAACCTTCAGAGCTGATAGACCAAGGAAAAGTAAGGGGAAGGAGAAAGAAAGTTCCCCGGCCCAAGTGCCTTCCCAAGATCCACTCCTATGATGGCACAAATTCATGAATAGATGGAATCATCTAGGCTGACGAGCCAGAAGATAAGCGCTCATCTTTCCTGCGGTCTTGTGGCAACTCCAGTGGCATCCGATCGCCCGATGGGATCCCCGTTGTTGCCAACACTAATGATTAGGCATACATTCACCAAGGTAGGGTTTACAGATATTCTAGATGCTAGGGCCCCATTACAAAGAAAGAAGAAGCAAAAGGTAAACCCTACCCAAAGAACAGACACGGGCCCTAACATTCCCAATGTTCCCCCAGTGGAAGTCATTTCAGACTCCCCTAAACTGGATGATATTTCAGAGATATCTCCCCCACATGATGACTTCAATGAAATCTTTGGGACGGATGACCTCATGAACCTACACAAGGAAATAGACAAGGCGGTGGAAGAAATTTTTGCCTAGGAGAAGGAAAGGACCCCCTCTAAGGAAGAAGTCCCAGAAAAAGAAGTTGTCGTAGAGTAGGAAGTCCAGACAAAAGCACAAAAAGAACCTGAATAGGAGGAAACAATGGTCCAAGGGATCAAGGTAGAATCAAGGCAAGTAAATGATGATCAACTGATGACTAGGGAAACTAGACCCACGGGATCAACTGTACCCCTAATCGTGATGCTCCAAATGCCTTTGGTTACTCTGGGTGACCAAGTGCCCCAGAGTATGTTCGGCGAGGTGGTCTCAGTGGCCCAATAGTCAAACATTGGCTAGACACCTCCACCACCTCCAGAGGATGTTCCAATGGAGAAGGATGTCCTAGAAAATGACACCAAAGAAGAACAACAACAATAGTAGGATGAGGGGAGAATCTCTGAAGATATAAATTTTGATTCACCAGATGCTAAGAAAGGTGGGGAAATCCCCAATAATATAGGTGATGCTGATGCCAGCAGAGATGAGGTCCCAGACATCATGGATAAGGACACCGATAGGGCAGAAGACACTAAGGCCTCTGGAGAATAGGAACATGAATAAGAAAAGGGGAAAGAGCCCGATGAAATTGCAAATACCAGGAATGCACCGCCAAATTCCAAAGGGGACCCCAATACTCAGGCCTTAGAAACAAAACTACCCTAGCCGCCACAATGGCTGGTGGAATCTAGAAAGAGAAAGGCCCTGATAATAGCAACAGATGTTCCACTCTCCCTGGCCAAAATGATGGCCCAAAATTTAGAAGCCAAAAAGCCTAGAAAGGCCCGGACAGTCCATACCCTCCGGACCAGTCTGGGAGGAAGCATAGTTGCATCAATTGAAACACCTCCCCTAGATACAGATGTGGCCACGATAAGGGCTGAAGATTATACAATCATGGAGGTGCCTCTGGGGAGGAGGGATAAGAAGGGAGAGTTAGACCTGCTACAAGAGGCGACCCGGGTGGTAGAGGCCCGGTATGATAAATAGGCCTAGAAGTTGAAGGAGGAAAGAGAAAAGAATGAAAATCTCCTCAGACTTCTAGCAGAGCTTACATAGCCCTTGGCCAAGATCCATCTGGAAACTTCCACCTCTAGACCACCACTTCCACAGTGTGACATGGATGCTCTTAGGGCCATGAAGAAGAAGGCACAGGCTGTGGATGAGTCGATCATCGAGCAGATAAAGGTCGTAAGGCAATTTTTAGATGTATCACTCCTGGACCTTTACTTGGCCAAAAACCTCTTGGGCCAAGTAACCAATGTCATTATTATATGAGAAGGAAGCTTGGAGAAGTATGAAGGGTGGAAGACCGGGTTGGATGAAGTCATCAACTCTAGAGAATAGGTCGTCACAGAGACAGGAATTTTGGGAGAGGAATCATTCAAATTCCTCCTGGCCCAATACTCTAGACCTTGCCTCAAAATTGAGGTATGGAAGCAACCGGTCATGACCCTAAGGGAGAAAGTCATGGAAGTTTGCTATTCATTGGACCTATTTAATTAATTCAATGTAAGGGTGTCACAAGTTGACCCCTTCACCACTGGAACATGTGCCCCGGAGGACTACATCCTTAGTAAATATGATGAGTTGATGGAGTCCTAATATCAGTCTACCGGAGACTTCGATAGAGGGAGGCTATCAAGAATATCTAAGATGATGCTCCGGGTTCATGACTCTGTGAAAATAGTAGATGAATTTCAGGAAGGGGACAAAGAGGTTGAAGAGAAGTTTGAGGTTGTCCGCGACCGGTGGAATAGCATTAAGGACATAGATGAAGATGGCATCAACCAAGTTTTGGAAGAATTCAAGAACAGTAAAGGATAATAAAGTTCTCTGGATTCTGTGGATTATCACCAGCAGAGTGTATTTTGAGCATTCATTATTCTTTGAGCACAAGCTCTTGAACTCTAGAATTATGGATCCAATAGTTTTGTGTTCTTTCAGTGACCCGTGTCCAAGTTTCCCAGACCTGGCCGGTCATTATCCAGAATTCAATTAGGGTGTCAAAAAGTAGGTGACCCTAGCAAGGCATGTCAGTTCAAAGGATGGTCCTAACAGGTGATCTTCGCAAGGTGCCACTCTAGCATTACCTACCTGGCGCATCAAAGAAAGTGAGCCACATTTTGCATTAACGAGGCATGTAGCCTCAAACTCCCAAAAGATTAGATTTCCTCTATTCTTTCTCCTATGCTCTTCTCGAGGCTGATTCTTCTATCCTTTCTTCTTGTCTTCTTCTGTCGATCTGTCAGACCTCTGCTCTTTCCGAGGTGATCGTAAAGTGGTGCAGGTAGTACTAGCCACCAGATATTATATTTAATTATTGAGTGTAAAGTTAGATTAGGTTAAGATTTAGGGAAAATATGTGTATAAATAACAAGTTTGACCTAATTTCAAGGGTCGGTGAAATTGATGATTTTGCAGTCCATACTATTAGCATTTAGCATTTTCATTTCTTGTAGTTGCATAGCTCAATGCTCGGTACTTCTTAGTAGTTCTTAGTAGTTAGATGCTCTCTTGGAGCCATTGATGTACACACCAGTGATGCTGGAAACTTGTTGGCACTCAAATCTCTGAGTTAACGTTCTTTTGTGCTATATGTTTCTAATGTCCTCTTCTCTAGTGTTTTAAATATATTAACGACATCTTTTCCCTTGCTATTGAATTTGTATGAATCCTTAGTTCTGTACATGTTCAGTATCTAGTATAGTTCATTAGAGCATGGTTGATGTTTGAAATATTTAGCATAACTATAAGTAGAGGGAATGAACTCTTAACCCTGGCATATCTTTTGAAGTTTATTTGGTAAATTAATGCGTGCTTTCAGGAAACCCCAACCTACCAAAAAAATCCCCGAAGAACACGAGCCAAAAACTAGCTATCCCCTCAAACAAAAATAGTCACACACCCAACTTATCCCTGCACTTTCGAGACCCAACACTTGGGTGCTTGAAGGCCTAGAGAATTTATTCCCTAAACAACCTTTACAAGCGAAGTTGGCCGGTACCCCAGTACCCGGTGAAAAATTACATATGTTGATGAGACCGGTCACAAAGTCCCATCAACAGGGTGTAGTCCATAAACAATTTCAAAATGACTCTTTCCATTAGTCTTGATCACAGTATCATTGTATGCATACTCTAAATGTCCTAGGAGTTGATCCCAAGTCTGACCATACTCTTTTGTGAGACACCTCAAAAGGTTCCCAAGGATTATATTAACTACCTTAGTTTGACCATCTATCTGAGGGTGATATGTAGACCCAAAGGACAGATTGGTTCCCAATTTGTGCCACAAGTTTTTCCAAAAGTGACTCATGAATTTAGTATCTCTATCTGATACTATGCTTAGGGGTAAGGCAAGGATTCTTACCAGTTCCTTGAAGAATAATTTTACAATGTGACAAGCATAATGCAATTTTGTATATGGGACAAAATGTGTCATCTTACTGAATCTATCCACTATGACATAGATATCGTCCATTCCTTGTTTAGTCTTTGGAAATCCCACAACAAAATCCATGCTTAAAAATTCCCAATTTCTTCTTGGAATAGGGAGAGGTTGATAAAGGCCTACATTGGAGGATGTTCTCTTGGTTTTATAACACACCACACAACATTCTACATACCTTCTGATATCCAAATCATTTAAGGCCAAAATTAAAACCTCTGCACTAATTCTTGAGTCTTATTGACTCCAAAATTACCACTAAGTGCACCATTGTGCTTTAATTGGACCAAATTTTCCCTAATTTATCCTCTAGGGACAAGCAACTGACTCCCTTTAAACAATAGATCACTTTGCATAGTATATTCATAAAATTCACTATGGAAATGATTCTTATACTCTTTACATACCTTTTATGCTTCTACAAAGTCTTCATCTTCTGCATATAAGTCTTTGAAACTATCAATTCCCATGCTCTGCAGTTGTACTTCTTGTATTGTTACAAGTCTTCTACTGAGTGCATCAGCCACTTTGTTCTACACTCATTTCTTGTGTTTGATGTGGAAGGTGTAAGTCCGCAAGTACTCCACCCATTTCATGTGCTTGTGACTGAGATTGTCTTGTGAATTTAGAAAGCTAAGTGTTTGGTTGTCTAAATAGACCACAAATTCCTTTGGAAGTAGATAGTGCCCTCATTTCCTTAGTGCTTGGAATAGGGCATACATCTCTAAGTCATAAGAAGAATACTTCCTCTTAGCATCACTGAGCTTCTCACTATGAAAATCCACTAGTCTCCCTTCTTGGCTTAAAACTGCCCCAATGGAAACATTGCTAGCATCACACTCAACTATAAAAGGTTTTTAAAAACTTGGTAATACTAACATAGATTGAGTGGCAATCTTCTTTTTCAATAATTCAAATCCCTAGTCATCTTTCTCATTCCATAGAAACTTAGTCTTCATTCCACCCTTTATGGTGTCTAGCATAGGAGTACAAATAGCACTGAACTTCTTAATGAACTTCCTATAATATTGAGCTAAACCATGGAAGCTTCCCACCACTGTTGTAGATTTGGGAGTAGGCCAGTTGACAATAGCTTCTAGCTTGCTTGGATCCGTCTTGAGTTTTCCATGAGATAAAACAAACCCAGTATATACTAACTCTTGCCTTAGGAATTTACACTTGTCCAAGTTGATCATCAACTTCTCTTCATGTAGCCTCTTGAACACAATTTGCATATTTTTCAAGTGTTCTTCTTTAGTCCTACTAAATATTAGGTTGTCATCCAAGTATACTACAACAAACTTACCAATGTAGTCCTTGAGTACTTTGTTCATCATCCTCATGAATGTGGATAGGGCATTAGATATCCCAAATGGAATCACAAGCCATTCATATAGACCTTCTGTAGTTTTGAAGGCAGTCTTCCATTCATCTCCCTCATTGACTCTAAGTTGGTGGTAACCACTCTCCAAGTCAATCTTTGTAAAATATGTTGCTCCTCCTAAACAGTCCATTAGGTCTTATATCCTAGGAATAGGAAACCTATACCTAATGGTGATTTGGTTAATAGCTCTAGAATCAGTGCATATCCTCCAAGTTCCTCCCTTTTTGGGTGCTAGGATAGTGGGTATGACACAAGACTAATACTCTTTCTAATGAGGCCTTGGTTTAGGATCTCTTGGATTTGTTTGGAAATTTCCTCATTTTGTTGAGGGGTCATCTTATAGGAATCTTTGTTAGGAAGGGTATCTCCTAGGATAAATTAAATTTGGTGACTAATATCTCTTTTAGGGGGTAGGCTTGTTTTTTTTCCATCACTGACAATGTCTCTATACTCTTGAAGCAACTCTTGTACGTCTTTAGGAGCCTCTATCCTCTTGACTGTCTTCTTTTCATCTTCATCCCTAGCTTCAAAACCAAAGCATATGCTACTCCCTCTCCTTCTTCTAGAGCTTTTAGGAACTCCTTCTCACTCACCAATAGGACATTAGGACTTCAAGTCTTCACTTCTCCTTCTTCTAATAGTGACTAAAATTTGAAAGTCACACCATCATTCTTAAAGGAATATGCATTCTTAGCTCCATCATGCATGGCCTTTCTGTCAAATTGCCATGGTCTACCAAGTAATAGGTGACATGCATCCATAGGTAGGATGTCACACAATACCTTATCTTTATATCTTCCAATTGAGTCCACCCATGCTTGTTCATTCACAAGGACATGTTGTCCTTTGTTCAACCAAGTAACCTTGTATGAGTTACTATCTGGAATCCTCTTCATCTTTAGCTTACTAACTACTTCCTCTGACACTATATTATCAGTAGACCCTGAGTCTATTATGACTCTGCATACCTTACCCATCAGCTTTCATTTCACTCTAAAAATTGATCTTCTATAGCTTGGCTCCTCTCACTAGTTCTTTGATCAATGTTCTTCTTATCATCAGATTATCTTCTTCCTCTGATTCTAGGGGTACCTCGGGGTGTTTTTTTCCACCACTAGAATCCTCTTGCACAAATTTAACTCTCTTGTCTCCTCCTTGAGAAGTAGAGCCCTTCTCTAGACACCTATAGGCAGGATTTCCCATCTGATTTCAATGATAGCATTTTATTGTTCTAAAGTATGAACCTCATCCTTGACTATTGTCTCCTCCTCTCCAATTATTGTTAAAGCCTCTTCCTCTATTGAATCTTCCTCTACTTGAGCTTCCTTCTTGTTTTTTTGTTATCTTAGTTTCTCCTTGGTTCTTGGACTCTGAACTTCTACCACCATATCCACTTCTTTGTCCTCTGTTATCTCTTCCTCTACCTCTACCTCTGGTATTACTGGAGTCTTTTTTCTTTCTCAATTTCTCTTTCACCTTTATGGCAAGTTGGTGGCATCTGTGGACAGTGGTAGGAGTAAGTAAACTTAGTTTATCTTGTATAGTCCATTTAAGACCATTAAGGTATCTAGATACCTTCACACTTTCATCCTCTATAATCCTTGATCTCATGCATATTCATTGAAACTCTTCAGTGTAAGAGTTAACATCCAAGTCTTTTTTCCTAAGACTTTGTCTCCTTTTATGCAACTGAATCTCATAGTCTTTAGGTACATATGCTTCCCTGATTTTGGTTACCATAGCCTTCCAAGTGACTATGGGTATCTTTCATTTATTCTCTCTCTCATCTTGGATAAATTTCCATCAAGTGAGTGAAGACCCTCTAAGTCTAGCCTTTGCCACTTTTACTTTCTGAGCTTTAGTTATACCATCACATTCAAAGTGATTTTCTAGTCCTTTAATCCAATCTAGGACTATCTCTGGTTCCATCTTTCTAGTGAAGATAGGAACTCCTTCAAATGCCTTTCAACTTAATGCTTTTAGTTCCTTTAATAATGGTTCTTTGGTGAGAACAAGGTTAGCTTCAAGGACCTCATCATCCAAGGCTATTTCTTTTCTTTTTCCTTCAACTTTATCTTTCACTTCTTCAGTCTTTTCTTCTGCTTTCTCCTCTTTGTGTTTGAATTGTGCCAATTCTCTTGGATCAATCTATTCATCACTTCTTTCTCACCCACTTTCTTTTCCAACTCTACATTTTTCACCATTTTAGACTCTCCTACTAACTCTGCTAGTTGGAACATTCACCACAAGCCAAATCTCTTAGCTCTGATACCAATCTGATATATATACTCCAAGGTGTGCTTGCACAATCTCTTCTATGAAACTTCTAGTGCCTAGTATCCACAAGATCCTAATTTATTCACTAGGACCTTCCAAAATCTGTATTATCTAGCCTAGAACCTCTCCAACACCACTCTATGAGTTGGTGATCTCTGGGCTTCACCTTGGGGGTAACTATCAACCAAATGCTCTTCAATCTCTTACTCCACCTTGGAAGATTCCAAGTGCAATTTCATCTCCATCTCTTCACAAGTGCTACAGTGGGTGAAATTATTGTTGAGACAACTTCTTTCCTCCCATGTGATCCCATTAGAATAGGTCATCAATGGTTTAGTAAATTATCTCAAGACAAACACTGAATTTGGTCTTTTAGGCCTAGTAAGTCAATTAGCCCTATATAGTGGGTTTTTCTCACTTCTCTCACAAAACTCCCAAACAAGCCCAATTTTTTTTTAATATTTAGAGACCCTTTTCCAAGATACAAAGTATTTTTGTGTTCTTAGGATTATAGGGCCTCTGTACAATAGGTTACTATAATTTAGGGCTAATAGGGAAAATAGGGTTATTTTTGTGCAAACTTTTGATTTCTGCTTGGAAATCTATCTTAATGGATTGACCAATGCCTAATCCTCTCAGGAGGTATCTATAGGACCTCTATTCTTCTAAAACCATGCTTGGTTTCATTCTCCCAATCCTTCCCCTAAAATTACACAACATTTAAACATGGTCATGCACTTAACGAGGCACACTGAACTCTCCTAGGGCATGACCTTAAAATTAGCTAGCTTGCTCTTGTATTCTTCTCCTTCCATATGTACACTGTAAAATGGCTTCCCTTCCATATCCCTTATTTCTATGATGATTTTCACGGTGGCGAGCTATGGGGGAGCCATGTTTCCTAAATTGTATAAAACAACACCAACAACAAGACTACTTGCAAAACAATTTAAAAAGATAATCTAATGAACTCAAAACAACTTCACTAACGAATGAAAAGTTCCTAAAACTATCTCTACCACACTAATGTAACACTGGATTACATAGTTCAATCCATCTACTAGCTCATGAGCTCAAAACAAGTTGACTATATGCAAAACCACAACTCAAAGCTTCTCATTCAAAATCAAAATCACTCATTACATCACACTGCCTCAGGAAATGGCATTTTTACATGTCTAAATATGCCTTCCCCATTATTTTAGGTTGTTACATTAATCACCCATCATCATTCTTTGAAGAGAATCCTATTCTTCCGAATTTCGTCATGCAACTTTCAAAAGTTGCAAATGTTGTCATGCAACATTTTGACAACTTTGACAACTATGCATAAAATAAACTCCAATGATCTCTAACCAACCTAGAGGCTTTGGATCCATTTTTTCTTCTTTAGGCTTAATCTAACATTAACCACTAATAAAGCATTAACATCTAGGTTGGATTGATCCTATTCAAATCCACCTAGGTACACACATGCAAGACCTAAGGTCAAATCCAAACTCTAATGACTTGTCTAAGTTCAGTACAATTAAAAACACAAAAAGAATTAAGGATTAGCCTAGGTGCTCCTGCACCACATTTAAGGCTCATTTCTATCATTCCCAAAATAATTGAAAAAAATAGGGATGATGTACTCTACTGCACACATATTGTCTATACCTCCATTTCTTGCATACATTTCTGCCAGAGCATCTCATATTTCAAAAACCTCTTCATGTGGCATTTTTGGAGCCAATTTTAGTTCTAGTTTCCCTACCCTACTATATCTGAGGGCTAAGGGTATCCATTTTAAGTCAATCTACCTATTTCCTGCATGCAGATCCCCCTTCAAATTCTATGGGCGGCATTATTGATGTCATTTCCTATAAGATTTGATTTAAATTGATGCAAATTCAACATTTTAGAAGGAAACTCTAAAGATTGGTGTTTGCATTAATTTTCATAAATCACAAGAGTAAAATGTAAAATATCCTCCTTGTAATAGTGTGGTGAAAGACAAGAAAAATACAATGCATCCTAATCACCAGCTAACATTTTCATACAAAAATACGATGACCACTAATGATGGTCAACAAAAAATAAATATCGGCTCATTAATTTGGCCAAAAATGTCTCATTCTTTTCTAGTGGTCTTCAATCCTACATCATCCCACACACGGTAATGATGACTTAGGCTTATGCAAGGGGTATCGTTCTCACCCAAGGAGTAGAATTTTAACAAAGAATACAAAATTTCATATACGTAAGGATCTTCAAGAAAAGAAGAAGTTAAGAATCAATAAGGAGAGATGAGACCATGTAACAAAAAACAATTATATAGGAAAAGAATGTTTTAACCCTTGATACCATATCTCACTAAAAGGTTTCGGAAGAAGGAAACGTAACATTTTAAATTTTTGTAAAGCATACATATCCCATAGTTCTAGATTAATGTTTGTAATTGGTATTATGTTTAAATATCAGATTAGGTTTTTTTTAAATCTTATGATATATCGTTTATTTGCTTCTAAAATCAATTGTGTAATTTTTTAACTTCAGTGTTTCCAATCATATTCTATAATTTATCATCAATATATTTATAGAATATCAGGATATGTCACTTATAAAAAAAAAATTCTGATATTTTCTAAATATTTTGATGATAGATTACGGAATTTGATCCAAAACGCTAATGACTAAAAAGTTACATAACCAAATTCAAAAAACACCTAAATGATATTAACATAAATTGTACAAATCTAATAACATCAATTGTATAATGCAATTCTTGAATCCATATCAAATTTGATAAGTATTTCAATATGATTAGGATTGGATGTCTGAAAGGAGTGAGGTACATTAAGTCACATCCTTTCTTGAACATTTTAATTGGGACTGGCTACTTCAAAAGAGAGAAACACCACCTTATAAGACCACATGTAATGTAAGTATAATATAGGAAGCTCTTAGATACCATTACTATCTTGTGAGTTCCTGTACAAGTGTTATATTGTTGATTACATGTTTTAAAGGTACAATAAAATAAGAGATGTCATCCTACTGATACTTTTATGTCACTTTAATAGAATTAGTGCCTCTATCAAAAGGCTAGAAGCCATTATAGGTTATGCTCTAAAATTAAATAGAAAACACACAAACAATTGTAGTCTTTAGTAAGGTTTCACCCATCCCAAATGCTCGTCATTATATTTAGTTAAAGATCTTAATTATAGATTAAGATAACTAATGAATTAAATTAAAATAGTTTACATCCCATGCTAAATTAAATTTTTTTCAGCCATCATAACTAATTTGTCCATGACTGATTTACAGGGAAAAGAAAATGTAAGCAATTTTGAAGATTATTCACATGTAGGCCCAATGAAGCACACATTTGAACTTACTGATAAAGATCAAGAAGTTTTTAAATGATTTTAAAAAGAATGCCTTTAAAAAAAAAATTTACAAGTCTCCTATATAACAATGCAAGTTGTTCGACATGTAATTGAAGGAGAAATTTAAGATCTTAGTCTTTTGCAGTGTTATATTAGTAGTTCGATATGATGTATGATATCTAGATTCTTTGATGCGTATGTGGTTGAAAGAGTAATAATAGATGAAATATAATTATGAAACGTAGTTAACATAATAAATAAGGTATCTAATGTTTTGATATGAGATGGATGAACATATCTATAAAATTTACATATTTTTTCACTATTTATGTATGATATTAGTTAAAATTAGTATAGTACATGAGGGCGTCTTTTCTCTTTTAATGAAAATAGCCATGGCCATGCTACTGCCTTTAGAGGGTACATTAATATCTGCATTGAATTGTGAATTATATATGATATTAGTTCTTATAGAAATGATGGCATAGTAGAACATGATCATGGTATTTAAAATTGTTGAATGCTTTATACTCTTCATTTTCTCACATTTTTGCATCCTTCTAAATATGATTAAGATATACTATTGTAGTGAGTTCTTCTCACCTTTACATGTTTGGATTCCAAGATCGATATTATTCATTTGATAATCCTACACCTACATTACATCCCCAATCTTATCAACAAGATGAATAACTATTTGTTCTCTTTGATGGATATGTGCATATGTTGTTATCACATATATTTTTATTTTCTTATTCTTTGACTTAAGAATACTAAATGTTTTCTCAAAGAAAATAAAGTATTTTTCATTCATATCCCTGTACCTCCTTTTCACTTTTAGTACTCTTTAGGTTAACCAAAAACGTGATTGTCCATGTGTGATTCCCAGAGAATTTTTTTTTTCTCCCGCGGTCTCTTCATCTTGATCTATAAAGACTTCTTCTTCTCTATGTTTGGTAGTTTCATGAGTAGTTGTTTTGTATGGGTACGTGTAAAATCTTCTTTTGATTTGTTTTTCTTCATTCTTATCATGTTCTTCTAGTGCACTCATTTCTTCATTATTTTGATGCTCTTGATTAGTCTCCTCTTCTTAGTCACATCTTGGAGTCTCATCTCCATGGTGTTATTGTTTACCTTCTTGATATTGGCTCCAATGGATTTCCTCTTTGTGTTGTTCTTCATGCTGCTTGTCATCTATCTTTTCACCAAGAATTGTATGTAAGTCTTATTCAAATTTTGTTGAGATAAGTTGTTGTAAACTTTTACATAGTATTTGTAATATTATATTTTATTATTATGTGTTCTTCATGTAGAAGACTCTAGATGGTTGCATACATCACTAGACATGAATAATTTTGGGGCTACTTTATGTGTTGTATTATAACATTAGAATTATATTTAATATGGGTTTCATATTGAGAAATGATATTGTATTTATTTAATATTGGGGAAAGATACTTAGTAAAGTAAAAAAAATTATTATCAAACATTAAATGAGAGGTCAATGGTATTATGTTCATATTTTTTCTAGAAAATGGTTCTACTTTTCCACTAGTTATATCTTGTGGGAGATTTTGCTTATTAATAAAATATGTGTCAATCATTTGGGTTGGCTCATTGAGAGGGTTATCATTATTGATTCAATCTAAAGGCTACATTTGTGAAACATAGCATGTGATGTGGGGATACATGCTTGGACACATGAGAATGAATTGGAGGGATTTATGTTTCATAGATGTTCATTATGACTCTATAAGTACTTTGCATATCATTATGGCTTAATAATACAATGGATTATGGATGCTTTTAGAATCTAGTTTTTTTCTCTCATGAGGGTTTTCCTAGGTATATATAGTATTATCTTGTGGCTTGTCTATTTGATCTTTTCATGATGATGATTCTATAAGCTTGTATGCATGTTTGTATCTCATGGGTTATGTAGGAAATGAAATAAATGTATTTACAATTTGATTTCTGGATTTGATTGTGTGTAGTTTTTAGCATCAAATTGTAAATTCTTATGGATTGTGGAAATCTGATTGATGAAATAAATGTAACTAGGCATATGCATTATTTCATAAAACTTTGTATCATTTACCTTTAATCATTTTTTGTGGTTGCATCATTCCCTTTATCACCTTCTTCATGCATTTCTTCTTCTTGCAAATTATTCTAGGGAAGTATTCTATTCTTTTATCTTCTTTTCTATCACTTTCATCTTAATTATTTGGGGATGGAGCTCTTGTTTCTTTTATTTATTCCCTTCCAAGTAATCTTCTAAATTAATTACATTGGGGTTACCTTCTCTTGTTTATTACATTCCTTGTTTAGTTTTTGTTGAAGATGAAATAGAAGTATCTTCACCTTGCATGGGTTTTTTCTATGAAGGAGGACATAATGATTCAATGATCATTTGTTTGGGGCTTCCCTTAAAATTTCTATAGGTCTAGGGTATTCCTAGATTACTCTTATCTCTAGCCTTGGATGATTCAACTTCTTTTGTGGGGGTAGAATAAATAGTAGTAGCTTGTGTAGTAGGTTTTGTTAGCGATAATAATTCATAAATCAACTGAGAGGGGGGCAATCAGTTGAATGGAAGCTAAATAAAATTTAAGAAACTTAAACCAAACATGATGTAGAGCACACTTCCCCAAGTGCACTTCTCTAAGGTGAAGTTATAATCCACCTTTAGGACTCGTTATCCTAAGTATTTCAACAATTTAATGCGAAATACAATTTTGGTGATCTAATACACAACAACTTCTCTTGCCAAAGTAGATCCAATTGATGTTGCACATATATTTATTCTTTTCTACTTCCTCCCTTATTTGGTCAACAACAATATTAATGCCATATACAGGCTCACCAACATGAACAACATTTTCCTCTAATAAGACGTTACTATGTTGAATGTTCAATTGCCTTGGTTCATTTTTCAATTTTTCAATTTTTAAGTATTTCAATTTTTGTATATGATACTGAAACATCATTTCATATCTAACATTTCAAGTTCTATATAACTAGTTCACAGAATACTTCCAATGCACTTGCGATATTATTTTTCTTACATACCCCGAATTTTTCATGTATAGCCCAATTTTTTTGCCTATAAAGAAAGACCATGTCAGATAATATCAACAAAGAACAAAACAAGGAGACACTTTCTAGATTGTGGTCTAACTTCAAAAGAAAAGCTGATGGAAAATATTTCTTTCCCTGCAAAAATTGCAAGGGCTTATAGACTCGAAGACTTCTAATTAGAACATCTGAGAAACATTGTAGGCAACATGGTCACATTGAAGGGTGGAATGATTATCATCGATTGGTAAGTTATTCATTATATTATTTTAATAATTTATATACATAAGAATTCACATGATGATGAGATAATGATCATGGTTTATTTATGCCCATCATTTTCATATAGGTCGACCTCCCTAGGGCACATTTTATTGACCATGAAAACCTGGAGAATGTGGATTTCCAAGTGGAGGAACATGGAGGTATGAATATTGAATCTGGAGCTAATGATCCCGTGGAGAAAGATAATTATGTGCCAAAAAACACAATTGAAGATGATGGTATTGGCGCAACCGATCAAGTTCCAGAAAACATAATTAAATATGATGGTACTAGCATAGTTGATCACGATGATCAAGATGACCTTGATATTGTTCATGATATACCTCTACTTGAGAAGGCATACGATCCCCTTTACGAAGGCTCTCAAACAACTCTTCTCTCCACTATATTGTTGTTGGTGAACTTGAAGGTTATGAAGGTTATGAATAGACTCATAGGATATGTTATCAATGCATGATCCTCTATAACCAACAAGGGGTATTGTAAAACATGTCCTTTCTCATCCCCCAAAAATGTACAACTTATTCTACCCTACACCAAATGAATTGATTCTAATGATAAATAAATTTAACTCATTGCTTTAGCATCTCCAAACACCAAGCTTTCAAGAAAAACACATTCAAATGGAAACAAATGCATATACAGTGACTGTTTTATGGAAAAATAAGAGAAACTATAGTTTAAACATCATTTTATTGATTCCAAACTTAGATCTTCCTACCTCCTCGACCAAACCTGTGTTCTCTTCCCTTTGTTTAAAATGAAAAGAGGTCCCTTTAAGACCCAAACATCGACCAACCACTTCAAACTACTTTCAAACTCCCTAAGAAACTGACTGTAACAGTCTAAACTGACTATCCTCACAATTGGATAATTACAAAAAGATGTAAATGTTGTCAAGTTGACAACTAAAGATATACATTTTAATTTCTCTCATATATAGATTATTACCAACTATATCTCTCATTTGATGGACTGCAAGTACCACCAAATAGGTATTTTTCAAATGTGTCTTCCTCGAGTGAGGGAAATGTGAGAATAAAAGATGAAAGTATCTATTCTAGTAGGTCTAAAATAGGGAGATCAACCAGAGGTCAAAATATTAGAAGAAAAATCAATAAACACATGGAATTTTTCCTTTCTCAAGGAGGGTCATGTTCTTATGATGATGAGACCGCAGGCAACATCAAGGTGCCATTGAGGTACACACATCTACAGAAATAATGGGTACCCAATGAACTGCTTCCAAAAAACATTGACTTTTGTGTTAATGAGAGGATATATCACATAACACCATCTTCATTACATGGTTTGGGAATATTTTATATGGATGGCATAAAGTTCAATTACAACAAAGTTGTTGAACCGATGGAGTATGTTAGACCTTGTTACAATTACAAAAATTAGATGTAGATTGTTCAGTATAAAAAAAGTATGTGTAGGTATTCATTGTCACCAAATTAAGTACAACGAAAAGATAATGATCAAATTAAAAGAGTTGCTATGTACATTGATAGAAGACAAAAAGCAACATGGAATATTATAGGTTTCATAAATAGTACACGACCTGGGTCAACTAATAAGCAACCCAATTGCATATTCGAGGCATGGGAAAATCATGTATTTGTATGTGAAATAAAATCAATTAGTGCAGCGGAAGAGCTGCTAATAGATTTCAATTTTAAATGCATAGATACAAATAAAGTTACTATCATGGGGGTGATGAGTATTATATACCATTTAAACTGGTCTCCAATTAAAGAACTCAATATATCATTTTATTATTAAGTTTTTTTGACAACTCTATTCGTTTCATTTTGATAACATTTTTATATTTAATCTTTCTCATAGGGGGGCAGTGACCCATTAGATAGCACATGAAGGGATCCAGATTCCAGTCCTTCTTCTGCGCAGGTAAAATTCATTGTAATTATACAAATTAGGGTAAAGCACCTAAAATACCTTAGGATACATGTAAGGAAGGTGGACAAGACATTATCATTGTAGGAGGAGATTGCATCATTCCCAGATCCTGTCAGGGTGATAGAAAAGGCCCTTCAAAGAGTTAATAAAGAAATTATTTCTCTCACATTTATAATGCCTCAAAGTCCTAAGATAGAACTGGGGGGGAGATATTTGATGGGCATAGTAGGAAACTTGCAAGTAATCATTAATGAAATCTTCAATTATAACAAAAGTTCAATAATGGTTTATATTTTATACTCTTATATGTCATGAACTAAAATATGTACGTGTTGTTATTACATAATTATTTGCGTCCTCATCAACCTGCACCTGAACTTGATCAGGTCATTACAATTAGTTCAGGTAAAATAATTTACCATTTTATAAAATTATACAATTATTAATGTGTTTAAAACAATCAAGCTCTTGGAAAAAAACTCCTTATGGTTAGCATTAGCAAAAATATTCTAAAGTAAAGTTTTTGTATTCGACACTATTTTTTGGAAAATATTTAATATTTTTTATATTGAATGTATTATTCTTCAGGTCCTATGGATACTCCTATCCAAACGCCTCCTCCTTCAAGGTCAAACCCCTTTGTATTACCGACTACAATGTCGTCAACACATAGCATGCAGACATCCACTCCTGCATAGGCCAAAGTTGGTAGATTCCTCTTCTTCTCTCTTTTATTATGTGTTTATTTCTCTTCAAGTGTTCTTTCTTGGGGGCATTTCATAGTGGATTGATTTTTTGCAGCAAGAGATGCAACTCATAAGGATCCCTACTATTGATGAAAACATACCATCATTTCCTAGTTCTTCCCGTGTTACTAGTACGGGATCGTTGAAAGTCACTTTGGTCTTCAGTGAGTAAGAAATGGTTCCTTTAAAAATATAGAAGGTTCCAGGTACTTTAAAATTATTATTATATATATTATGATTGTAATTTACTTATTGATCACTTATTTTTGGACTAATTATTCCATGATTTTTTTTGTAGGAAATAAATTTTTTTTATAAAAATATGAATGAGCTTACATTGCAGATATTTGGGCCCACCATATGTAAAAGGTGGGACATTATATGTAAACTAACCCTTTTTGACTATTTTCATTTCATATCATTGCTAGAATATTTTTCCTTTCATCCATTTCTTGAAGTATATTAAACGTAGCTTCAGTTCATTTCAGAATCTAACAAGTTTGTTTTTTTCTTAAAAGGTGAAATGACTAACAAAAAAGGCTAAAAGATGAGCTCATAGAGTGTTTGGTTGAGCTCTTTGGAGATAAAGTATTTGTGAAATAAAAGTTCCTTGAAAACATTGGCCAATATCTAAAGTATCCAAGAGACCAGTACATAACACATTTAAAGAATAACCCAAAGTACGAGCGTCCCCCCATGATTTCAGAGCTGGAATGGAAGGAACTCATTTTGGATGGGATGGAGAAAGTTGATATGAAAAAAATAAATATGACACCAGATGCCAGAAGAAGGTATGTGATACTATTAAGAATGTAATTATGTACTACTTACTGATCTTTATATTTATATAATCTAAGATATTTCAAACTTTTCATAGAGTGATGGACACATCAAAGGAAACTAAGGCCAGACTAGAAAATCACAACCAACACAAACTCGACTATGGTGGTTATATGTAACTTGCCACATGACTTGTAAGTAATTGTAAATCAAATACCAAATTGAAATATTTATAAATTACAAACAATTTTGTGTAATTTAACAATACAAGCAAAATTCATGATATGAAGAAAAATGCAAGGCTCTAAATTCAATGTGGTTCCCATGAAAGATGACAAAATAATTGCCTTCCAACATGGCTATGCAGCCGTGGCTGAATGCCTACAATAGTTGAGTAGCCCCACACAAGATTTTAGTACATCGATCACACATGTAAATAGGCCAAATGAGAATTATTTCAAATTGAATACTTGAGCAATAATCTATTAATTTGATGTTAATTTCCAACATAAAATTAATTTTTTATTTTAAATAAGCAAGGAATGATAACAATTTGCATGACATTGCAATGTAGCCTACTAATATTGGAACATAACTTGCACATGATGAAGGTCCTATTGTGCATCCGAGTGGTGAAGGTATTCATTTTCTATTCTATTTTTTTATGTAATTATTGATACAATTAAACATCTTAAATTGAAATTGTTGTAACCTTTTTTGTTTATATTTTAGAGCATGTAGACCATGGTGACCAAGTGGAGCATGATCTGGGTAGGAAGCATAAGGAACATGATGTGCCTCCATTAGGTAAAGATGACCACTGTTATTCTTGTAAACAAATTTAATTGAAATTGGTGTATTGATTAATGTAATTAAACTTTGTATTTCAACTCCAAAGAATTTAGAGGGTGCTCACTGTTAAAATAACTGAGAGGGGGGGTGAATCAGTGGTCTCAAAAATATTCCAATAAATTAACTCAAAAACTTATTACCACAATTATAAGCCTCTCGTTATCTTCAGTCCTACAAGATGAATGCCTTCAAATAATCTCAACAAATAACTACAGCTCAAAATTCACTGTTAAACCTTATTCTTACTGTTTATCGATTAGCAGTCTTTTATTTACTGAAATGCATTAAATAACTTAGTGTATATCAATCAATCTAGATTAGTTATGTGTAATTCAAAACACTAAAGTAATGACTCATAAACACATTGACACATAGATTTTTAACGTGGAAACCCTATTAAGGGAAAAACCACTTGGGACCGGTAACCCAAAATTTTCACTCTTCTGAAGTGAGCTCGTTGAAGAGCCAACAATATTAAAGGTTAAAAACACAATCTTAGGTGTGACCTTGTTAGAGGATTTAAATAGGATAGTTTCTCACTTGATATCTGGCATCTCTATGCTACCTTTTATGTCCAAACCTTGTGGAGTTTGTCAAATGGTATCTGGCATCTCATGCTATCTTCATGATCAAACTTTTTGATACTCCTTGGGATGTATCTCAATATAGAAAAGATCTTTAAATTCTACTCGGTTAAGAGACTTTCTAATTCAATGGTTAAACTAAAATAGTAAATGATATGTTCACACATACAATTAAACTTGTAGATTTTCAAATCTATTATAAGCTCATAATACCTTTCTGATCAATGTATCTTTTCAATACCTTTTCTCCACTTCTTTTTGCTCGATGATGTTGTGCTTCTCTGTTGCTCGGTGTCCACATAATTCTTTATCTCTTTCCTTAGCTTGATTGATCAGGACTGTATGAAATTGTTCTTCATCAGTTTCTCTTCAGCATCCTTCTTCTCTATTCACCCCTAATTCACAATGAATTAGCTTGTCTCTTTATAGACATGATATCACTGTTTCTAGGTTCTTGATTTTCTTATTCTTGGCATGATCCACAATTCTAGACAATCTTGATTTAAAGCTTTAATCTTGTTGTATCTCGTAGATATCTTCTTGGACAACTCAATAAAATAGCTTTAATTCTTTTACTTATCTCTGGCTTTATCTTGTTGATAAAAAAAATATTAACAACCGGTTAACTTCATATTTAGCTCTTGCCAGCTAAGTATTTTGTCATTTCTAAACTTCAGTTCTTTTTGGTGTTTAAATTTTGTTAGCTTTGGTCAACACTTCATTTTTCCCTGGGCATCTCCATCAGGGTTGTCTGTCCATCGGGCATCACTGTGAAGTTCTGCTCGTTAGGTTGTACTGAGATTTTCTCGTCAGGTTACACTGAGATTTTTCTCATCAGTAATTCTTTTGATTCTTCTCAGGTATCACTGTGACTTTCCTCTCAGGGTTCTCTTTCTGTCATGTTCCACTGACTTTCGGTGTTTGCAGTCACTTAATGAATACTTGTCTTTTATGCATTCTAAAAGAATAAGCTTTATCTTTTTGGTTCCCTAAATTCTTTAACACTTTGTGTATAACCAATTAGATTATACCAAGTTGACGTCAATGACAATACAATACATTAACTGATTTAATGTCTTGAATTAACTTTCGGTAGCTTGGTGATCATCAACTTAACATATTCAAACATTCAATCAGTTATAGTTCATCAATCTCTCCCTTTGGCATTGATGTCAACACACTACATTATCACACCATATTATTAATAATACAAAATGAAATATACCAGTTGTAGTTCATCAATCTCTCCCAAGTCTTTTGTTCTACAACCAATACAAATGTTTGGCTCTCGGTAAGCTCATATAGCTTAGGTTTGTTTCCTATAGAGTGTCTTCTTTAATCTTCAATCCCTTCAATGGATAGGTGTAGCAATTTATGATTCTATCTCTGATGTTGTCTCTCCCTTATATTGTTCCTCTCCTTGATCGTCTCTTTTTCCTTTGATAGTAATAAGTCAGTTTTCCTTCATGATACTTCTCTTCTTTTTAGTATGTCCTCTCTCCCTTTGGATATTCTGATGGATATTTCATATGGATATAATCTCTCTCCCTTTAAGGTTTCATCTCTCCCTTTGACAACAATGCCAAAGATATCATTCATCCTTTTATAATATACCCCTTGAATTTCCCTTTTATCAGCAATGAATGACTTTGTTATTTGGTGTAGATATATACCTTGTTGTGTATAGATGTATCTTTGCAGTCCATTTTTCTTGCTTGCATCAACATGAATGATCTTCTTATTTGTGTATAGGCTGATGCAATTCCCTAGTCATCTTACTGACCGATAGACAAGGGTTGGAACCCTATTCTTTGTCTCAGGTACTCAAATGTATCTTTTGATAATAGATTTGTGAATATATCAGCTAATTGTCCTTTGAATAAACATATTCCAATATCACATCTTTCTCTTGCACTTTTTCTCTTAAGTAATGATACTTGATAGCAATATTCTTAGTCTTAGCATGCATGACTGGATTCTTAGAAATGTTAATTGCACTGGTATTATCACAATAGATAATCACTGGTTCAAGAATCTTCATATTCATACCTTCCAGTAATTATTTGGTACATGCAATATTTGAGCAGTTTGTAGTAGCAGCCACATATTCTACTTCTGCAGTAGACTGTGAGATGCATCCTTGCTTCTTGCTAATCCATGTGACAAGTCTTTCACCCATGAAGAATGCTCCTCCAGTTGTGCTCTTTTTTTCATCTAAGTTTCCAGCCCAATCAGCATCTGTATAGACTTGTAGCTAAAATTTGCCTTCTCTTTTATACCATAAGCCATAGTCCTCAGTGTTCTTTAGATATCTCAAAATTCTCTTGACAATAGTCATGTGTGATTCTTTGGGATTAGCAGAGAATCTTGCAACTATTCCAACTACATGTTCTATATGTGGTCTATTAGATTAGCAGAGAATCTTGCAACTATTCCAACTACATGTTCTATATGTGGTCTATTATGAACAACATACATTAGTTTTCCAATCATTGATCTATACAAGGTATGATTTAACTCATTTGATTTGTCTTCTTTTGTTAGCTTACATCCGGTAGCCATAGGTGTTCCAACTGATTTGGAATCTTCCATTTTGAATATCTTCAACACTTCCTTGATGTATTTGGACTGAGTGATATATATGCCTACATCTTGTTGAATAATCTGAAGACGAAGAAAGAATTTCATCTCCCCAAACATAGACATTTCAAACTCCTTTCTCATTTCATTAGCAAAGGATTTACATAACATTTCATTACCCCCAAATATGATATCATCAACAAATATTTCAGCAATAAGAATATTTCTATCGGTATTTTCTTTCAAATACATATTTCTATTTTCACTTGTTCTTAAAAATTTAATGCTTATGAGATATGAGTGAAGTATTTCATACCAAGCTCTAGGTTCTTATTTCAATCCATACAAGGCTTTATGTATTCTACATATCATGTTTCTCTTGTCTGGATCAACAAACCCTTCTGGTTGTTCAATGTATACCTCTTCTTCTAATATTCCATTTAGGAATGCAGATTTGACATCCATCTGGTATACCTTGAATCCTTTGAATGCAGCATAAGCAAGTAAGATTCTAAATCCTTCTAGTCTAGCAATGGGTGTAAAGGTTTATCCATAATCAATACCTTCTTCTTGTGCATACCCTTTGCATACTAACCTTTCTTTATTTCTTGTGACTTCTCTATTCTCATTCAGCTTGTTTCTGAATATCCATTTGGTACCGATGACATTCTTCTCATCAGGTCTCGATACTAGTGTCCATGTATTTTTCTTCTCAATTTGTTCTATCTCTTCATTCATAGCACTAACCCATTCATCATTTTCAAGTGTAGTATTAATAGATTTAGGCTCAAAATCACAAAGTAAACATCTAGTGTTTAGTGACTTACTTCTTGTTCTCATTCCAGCCTTCTTGTCTCCTATGATTTGATTCTGTGGATGATGTCTTCTGACATACTTGGAAATTTTTGGTTCAGCTCTTTTTCCATCATTCTGATCATCATCTTGACCTTCATTCTGATCTCCATCGCTTGGAACATCACCTTGAGGATTTTCTTGATTTTCGATAGTTGCAGCCTGATGCTCGGGTGCAATGTTCTATTTCTTAGGAGCGATACACTATTGCTTAGGTAGAGTGTCAGGTTCTTCAGTGTAAACAAACCTTTTATAGTCTTCTTGTTCTTTTATACTTTCCTTATCATTTTTCTCTGCATATTCATCTATTTTGACATTTTCACTTTCAATGATTTTTTTAGAGGACTTGTTAAGACATTTATAAGCTTTTCTCTTGGTGGAATACCCTAGAAAGATACCTTCATCACTTTTTTAGTCAATCTTTCCATTTCTATCATCTTTCAAAATATAACATTGACTACCAAATATTTTGAAGTAACTTACATTGAGTGTGTAACCATACCAAAGCTCATAGGGTGTCTTCTTGGTGTCTTTCTTCAATTGTACCTTGTTCAATGTGTAGACAACAATACTGACAGCACCCTCAAGAAAGTTTGAGTGGTGCTTTTCTCAATCATTAGTGTTCTTGCACAATCAAAAATTGATCTGTGTTCTTACACATATAATTCTATTCTAGAGTTAGTCTGTATTGAATTATGTGGACCAATGAGAACAAAGAGATATTATGGTGATAGATACTTTATTCTATTTTTTTATGACTATTCTAGGATGATGACTGTCATGTTCTTAAAAGAGAAATTTGAAGCATTTAAGATGTTCAAATGGTATAAAGCTAAAGTTGAAAAAAAAAGTAGAAAAGAACTGAAATTTTTAAGATCAGATAGAGGAGGAGAATTTATTTTTTATTAATTCACTAACTTTTGTAATGAGAATAGGATTACAAGATAGGTTTCTGCACCGAGAACACCACAAAAAAATGGGATTGCTGAAAGGAGGAATAGATCAATTATTTATTGTGCCAGAACAGTGATTATTGAAAAAGGCATCACACAAACCTTCTAGAGAGAGGTTGTAAGTACTGCTGTCTATACACTAAATTGAGTTCAATTGAAGAAAGACACAAATAAGACACCTTATGAGCTATGGTATGGATACACACCAAATGTGAGTTACTTTAGAATTTTTGGAATTCAATGTTATATACTAAAAGATGATAGAAATGGAAAACTTGACTCTAAAATTGATGAAGGAATATTTCTAGGATATTCTACTAAACTCAAAGCTTATAAATTTCTAAACAAATCTTCTAACAAAATCATTGAAAGTGTAAATGTTAAAGTGGATGAATTTTCTGAGAAAAATGATGAGGAAAGTAGAAAGGAACCTGAAGATTACAACAATTTTTTCTACATTGAAGAAATTGACATCTTGACCAAGAGACAGAATAATGCAATCAAGCAACAAGATGCACACACTAAGAATCTGGAAAATGCTCACAATGCTGAACCGAGCGATGAAGATCGTGATGAAGATCAAAATGAAGAGAATAGATCTGAACCTGTACTTGAAAAATATGTCAAAAGACACCATCCATAGGACCAAATAATTGGAGACAAAAGAGCAGGAATGAGAACAAGAAGTAAGTCTCTTAACACTAGATATTTGATTTGTGATTTTGAGCCTAAGTCTGTTAATGCTGCACTTGAGAATTAAGAATGGATTAGTGCAATGAATGAAGAGATTGAACATATTGAGAAGAATAAAACATGGACATTAGTACCTAGACCGAGTGACAAAAATGTCATTGGTACCAAATGGATTTTCAGAAACAAACTTAATGAGAATGGAGAAGTCACAAGGAATAAAGCAAGACTGGTATGCAAAGGGTATGCACAAGAATAAGGCATTGAATATGGAGAAACCTTTGCACCCGTTGCTAGACTAGAAGGAGTAAGAATTCTAATTTCTTATGTTTCTTTTAAAGGATTCAAAGTATACCAAATGGATTTTGAATCTACACTTCTGAATGGAATACTAGAAGAGGAGGTATAAATTGAACAACCTGAAGGGTTTGTTGATCCTAACAAGAGGAACATGGTTTGTAAACTACACAAAGCCTTGTATGGATTGAAATAAACACTGAGAGCATGGTATGAAATAATTCACTCTTATATCATTAGTTTTGGATGTGTTAGAACAAGTGACAACAATAATCTGTATTTGAAAGGAGATATTGATGATAAGACTTTGATTGCTGAGATATTTATTGATGATATCATATTTGGAGGTAATTATGTGCTATGCAAGTAATTTGCTGATTAAATGAGCAAAGAATTTGAAATGTCAATGTTTGGAGAGATCAAAAATTTTCTTGGTCTACAGATTCTACAACAGGCTAAAGGAATTTACATCACACAATCCAAATACATCAAAGAATTTCTGAAGATATTCAAGATGGAGGACTCAAAACCAGTTGGAATGCCTATGGAAATTGGATGCAAATTGACAAAAGAAGACAAGACAATTTAGGTAAATAGGACCTTACCGATCTATGATTGGTAAACTAATGTATGGTTTACACACTAGACCTGATATAGCACATGCAGTTGGTATAGTTGCAAGATTCTCTGCTAATCCTAAGGAATCACACATGACTATTGTTAAAAGAATTTTGAGATATTTGAAGAATACTGAACACTATGTTTTGTGGTACAATAAAGAAGGCAAAGTTGAGCTACAAGTTTATACTGATGTTGATTGGGCTGGAAACATAGATGATAGAAAGAGAACAATAGTAGGAGAATTCTTTATGGGTGATAGACTTGTCACATGGATAAGTTAAAAGAAAGGATGCATATCTCAATCAACTGTAGAAGTAGACTATGTAGTTGTTTCTACAAATTACTATACATTGCATGGATCAAGAAATTACTGAAAGGTATGAATGAGGAGATTCTTGACCCCATAATTATCTATTGTGATAATACTAGTGCAATAAATATTTCAAAGAACCCTCTGATGCATGCTAAGACAAAGCACATAGCTATTAAGTATCATTACTTGAGGTAACAAGTACAAGAGAAATAGGTGATACTGGAATATGTACAGCCCAAAGAACAACTAGCAGACATATTCACAAAACCATTGCCAAAAGATACATTTGAGTACTTGAGGAATAGACTAGGGGCTCGTCCCTTGTCTACTGGTCACTAAGCTGACTAGGAGGCTGCATTAGCCTACACATTATCAGAAGATTATTCATGTTGATGCAAGCTAAATATATGGACTACAATGACATATTAGTCCAATAAAGGGACATAAAGCTTCAAAGGGAGAAAAATATTGTTAGCTACTACAGAGCTGAATATTTTTTTTGGCATTGATGTCAAAGGGAGAGAGATATTCAATGAAATATACATAAGGGAGAAGAACATCTAAGGGAGAGAAAGATTCAATGAAATAACCATCCATCAAAGGGAGAGAATTGGAGAAAGTAAACACTGCATATCTATCAAGAAAAGGGAGAAGAGATTCTACAAGAAAGGGAGAGACATAAATCAGAAGACATAATTGCTACACCTATCCATTGAAGGGAATGAAGAAAGGGAGAGCACACAGAAGAATCAAATCTAAGATAGAAGAGATTACCGAGATTCAGATATTTGAATTGGTTATAGAACAATAAGTTTGGTATGTTATGGCATATTTTATACTGCATATTTCATAGTATGTTTCCATCAATGCCAAAGGGAGAGATTGATGAACTATAACTAATTGAATGCTTGAATATGATAAGTTGATGATCACCGAGATGCAAAAGTGAATGCAAGACATTAAATCAGTTAATGTATTGTATTTTCATTAATGTCAACATGATATGGTTTGGTTTTTCATACATATATTGGTCATAACCTTGAAGTTCTAAAGAGACAAAGTTTATGTTGTCAAAAAAATGTAAAAAGTCGGTATACACCGAGTGATAGTGAGCACCGACGGATAGTGAACCCCAAGCAGTTCATAGTGTATACCGAGCACCATAGTAACTGAGAAAAATAGTAACCGATCAAGTGTTACCAAGCAAGTGTATACTGAGCACCATAGTAAACTGAAGTTGTTACCGAGAATAACTGGAGTTGATGATCGATCAGAACTAAAGTTAAAGAATGAAAAAACTACTTAGCTGGCAGAGTTTAGGGATTGACTGATTGATTTCTTTATTTTCAATGATCAATTAAACTAAATCATGGAAGAAGATTTAAAGCATGTTTTATTCACAGTTATCAAGGAGAGATCTATGAAACAAAACTAAAGCAGATCTTTATGAGATAAATAAATGCATGGCGAGTTTTACAGATCAAGAAGTGATCTACGACAAAAACAAGGAGATTGAGAAGCTAATCATGTCTATATAAAGAGACAAGGAATTAATTATGAAAAGAGGAATGTTGAATATATTCTGGTGAAGATTAAATTCTTCATGCATATCTGATCATACAGGATGAAGAACAGAGCCAAGGAATTTTGCAGACACCGAGCAATAGAGAACAGAGCATTCACCAAGAAGAAGAAAGAAAGAGAGAAAAGGAACTAAATTGTACATTGATCAAAGAGGTATTATTGGACTAACAATAGATCTGAATATCTGCAAGTTAAAGTTGTATTTTGAACAGATCATTTACTGTATCAGCTTAACCATTGATTCAGAAAATCTCTTAACCGAGTGGGATTTAACAGTCCTTATTGTATTGAGATACTCAAGAGTATCAAAAGGTTTTCTTGTTGACAACATAGTGAGTGCTACGTCAAAAGACAAACTGTTGGTTTTAAATCCTCTAACAAGGTCACATTTAATAGTGTTTATTGTAACCTTTAACAGGGTTGGCTCTTCACCAAGCTCACTTTAGAAGAGTGAAATTTTTTTGGGTTACCAGTCTCAGGTGCTTTTACCCATATTGGGTTTCCACGTTAAAATCTATGTGTCAAATGTGTATATGGTTCATTGCATTGATATTTTTCTTTACACATTATTGAAATTGGATTGGTCTGTTAACACTAAGTTTATATACTGGTATTCGGTAAAGTCTAGAAAAGATAAATAGTATATCTTACCGAGTAGCTTATATTTGTTAAGTTTATTTATGGCATACATCTTGATGGAATGAAAGATAACCAGAGGGTATTATATTTAAGAGATAAGTGTTGGTTAGATTTTTGGAATTATTTTTAAGGCCACTAATTCACCACCCCCCCCCCCCTCTCAATTATTCTAACATTGGCCTCCTAAATGAAGNAAGGCCACTAATTCACCCCCCCCCCCCCCCTCTCAATTATTCTAACATTGGCCTCCTAAATGAAGGTGGATGGTACTCCTAAAGCAGGGAGGGGTAGTGTTAAGACAATGCAAGAGCTCAAGTCTAGTAAGGAGAGGGAAGATCACACAGTGAGATCATAAATCATGTCTCTGGGAAAAAAGGAAAAACCTCTAAAGAAATAACATGAGTGCTAGAATGTCAGAGGAAAACTGGAAAGTGGTGCATAGAAAAAGGAAGAAGAATGAGGTACTGTTCAACATACACCTTTTTCTCCCACTCCAAAAGTGAAACAAAATCTTAATGCTGCAAATCTTTGTTATGTTCCCCGTTCATGAGATAATTTTTACTAGCTACCAAGTGCACGTGCATTTTTTCACCCATTTATAGAGCATGCATTTTATCCTTGAGTTTTTAAAATTCTATTTTGGGTGTGACTCATTTATGCTGAATTAACCAATCAAAAAAATATTTAATATAATGGTCATAAATTTACGTCAACTACTGATAGTGCAAATGTACAATGACATGTGAAATAACTGCACTATATGAAAATATAACCTAAAAAAAGTTAGTAATTATGGAGGTTGCATTACTAATTATCCATTTTTTCATTTCTCTTTCTCTATTTGTGTCAAGGATGACCCATTAGTACCAAGATGCTCCACATTGAGACAATGTGGTGACATTCAGCTCAATTACATTTTTTATCTCTTCCATCCAGATGTTTAAACTTTGACTCTTGAACATATCATTGAAAGTAAAATTTTATTAATTTAATCTTGCCAACACACTTCATCATATTGTCAAAAAAACAAAATAGAATGAATATTAAAATTAATTTTCTTTAGAGTTACAGATTACATAAAACTAGTTGATTATTTTTTCCCATTGGCATTTCATTCATGCTCAATGCTTTTCAGTCTCACCTGAATTGTCCATTAGCTATAAAGGTTGGATTGGTGAATGAGATAGTATATTAATGCTTAAAGAAAATTGTATGTTTTAACTATTAGTTAATGACTAAGACATCATATTGAAAATTTAATCATATACAATATGTCAAATCTAGGTAAGCTTAGAGAGGGTAAAGTAATGATCTTTATCAAATATTTTTTCTATTGATAGTTTTTCACTAATCTCAAGGTTGTTTGATTTTTATCTGGATTGATTTTTCTAATAATTATTTAGATGAAAAAAGTAAATGTTTTTCTTATTTCTATTTGTTGTATTATTCCTAATATGATTTTGATAATTCTTATTCCTTAATTTTGATTATGGAAATTAGGTTTCCAACTTTGTTATAGAACAACCTGAAAATAATTACAAATACAACTCTTCTAAATGTTTTTCTTTTTATTAAAAAAAAATCATTCACAATAGATGATAGCATGTAGGATGATTATTGGAAAGGGGATTTCTTCATGAGGCTCTATCACAGCCTACTAGATTTTTGTCTTACCTTGACAAAATGGTTATGTGTTGATACGGGGAAACATTTGATTTTGAAGTTTAGTATAGATATGGGTTGTTTTATGAGCTTGCAAGTTGGGAGTCTGGGACTCACTCGAGAAAAAATGTAAGGTCCAAGGACTACTAATCTAGGTGAGGTGATCTCCCAGAAGCAAACAAATCCTCAAGAATTATAGGAGCGACATTAATACTATGACTTGTGTATTTTCTTGTACTGGTTATGGTATTTTCATATAATAGATATTGTTCTTGATGTCTAGAAATGATTGATTAGAAAACATATTCATTGCCTTCAATTTCATGATGATGTTTTGATTGTGGTGATCCTAATGAAGGACCTAATGTTCCTATTTTTATTAAGGATTACACCCTAGTTAAGCTTATATTCAGCTATCTTGTGAAACATGGGATCATCTTTAAACTGTGGATGACTTATGGCGAGGATGAACCTCTTGATTAAGGGTTGGTTCCCTTCAAGACTTTCTAGAAACTACTAAACTTGACGAGCAAATGGATAGATAGATGACATTAAATTGAAACTATACTACTAGAAAATGATACACCAAGTCTTAAATCTAAAATTACAACTTGAGTCACAATTTTTTTGAATAAACATTTAAGATTTTCACAAGTCAACTTAATTAATGTAGTACATAAACATTTCATATGAAGGTAACCACTAGTATGAATGGAAAACTAAGTTTTAACAACTTTAAAAAAAATCCTTTTGGTTTCCTTTTATGAAGAAAGAAGCTTCTAATCAAGTCCTCAATCAACTAGATTTGAAATCCCAGTTATCTCCCTTGATTTGAGGTGTGTAGCTATGGATGAAGCTGAAATCTTCTTGCCCCCCAACCAAAATCAAGAACTTTGATTGATATCTATATCCCTATAAATTATGACCTAAATATGACATGCCAACTCCCTTTTTGAAATTCAAATTTATACCTTGATATATCCCTATAATCTATATGATAATAATTTGTATTGCTCTCTCACCTTAAAATCAGGCTTCGCTGAATGCACCAATAATTTAAAAATCAAATTCACACTTTTTAGGCCTCAAACTAAAGGATGAATTAGAACTCCAATTAGGAATTCATTTTAAGAATCTTAAAGATGCCCTCTGTGTTGTAGAACTACTATTCTTAGTCACTGTGCTTTTGAAATTTGTTTTCATGTGGACTACATCTTCTCATTAAACCATGCAAGAGGAAAGAAATCAAAAAATCCTTTCGTGATAGTGCATGCATGTTGCATGCTACTAAGAACATATTGAATTAACATGTAACAGTTACAACATCCCTTTAAATAGAAAATAAAACCTTCTAAATGACAGTGACACATCAAAAGATAGTAAAAGTATTTTCTATCAACTGCTACTACAAGGTCCCTATTACCCTTTTATGACATGGTCTCTTCATTGTATAAACCTTACTATGAAAATTTCACCTCTAATTTTTTTACATTGTCTACTTCTTATCTATAACAGTTATTCTATGTTCTTATAACAATGCATCGATCTCTATGCTTATGACTAACAATTATGTCATCAAGATCTATTATGATTGTCATATTCATTATTTTCCCTCCTATTAACATTGTTTATGTGGTTCATGACCTTTCTCACAGTCTTCCATTAATATTGTTCTCCACATTCTTTACTATCTTGATATCCTTCATTTTTTTTCAACACTCTTTTCACTATTTTACCACTATTTTTGAGCTTTCATCATGAATTTTTTTTTCAACATGACCAACTCTCTGCCACGAAGCATGGTGAAATTTCTATGATTGTAAACACTTGATTTAATTCTACTCTTTATAAAAAAAATTCTTCTCTCTTAAGACATCTTTGCATTTAAAAAGGTTTTTCTTTTGTGATAGTGCTTTGAAAGAACTACTAAAATATTCTCTTACATAGGATGGGTCTTATATCTCTACCATGATAGTGGCTTCTATCAATGTCTTCTTGAAAGTGATGTATTTTTGTTCTCATGACAGTCTTGTTGGCACATTCCAACAACATTGATCCCTACTGTACATGGAAGTCATGTTATGTCATTAAGCACGAGACTATTTTCAGTGTCTTTTGATCTGTGCTCCACTGTCATAGCAGTTCCTTTGATCTCAGATCCCATCATCATGTCTCTCTTCATGAGAGTGTTGTTTTGTATGCATCTTCTCTTCACTGTCTTCTGCTCTAAACACTGGTTCTAATTTTTAGTTGTAAACACTGTCAATACATGCATCTTTCAATGTTCCCAAAAATATATATCATTGTTCCTTGCATGAAATCACTTTACTAAGAGAATACATTACCTTTTCTATTGATTTACTATTTTTGAAAGCATTGTAATACATGTATTTTCTACTTTCTTACTTTCAACATTCCTTACACACTATTTCAGCACTTTATTGTAGATGCTTTTTGTTGATTCTCATGTCACTATCATTAGGCACTCTTGACCCTTTTCCTTTTCATCAATCAACATTTGTCAATTTTATCTATAATGGTAACCTTTAAATACCAAAGGAATTAAACACTCTCTTTCTACTATTGACAATATAGAAATAAATCAATTCGGAAAACCTTGAATCAAAATGTAATAGCCACTTGGAAAGATAACTGGATTTTCACAAGATCAAACATATTATCATTAGCCTAGAAAAAGGCCCATCCACTTTTTCTAGTTGTTTGAATATCTTTTCATGGTATGAAGGGGTATGGAATGTTTGGTCTCTTTCACTATCATGCAACATCATCTTCCTCATTTCTTTCTAATATTTTTTCCTTCTAATATATCATTACTTTGTACTTTCTTTGAAAAATTCATCCAAACAATAAAGAAATGATTGTCTTTTCAATTGATGCATACCTTCCTCACTGTCCTTTGACATATCATTGCTCTCTAACCATTATCACTGCATTTTGAATTGATACTTTACATGTTTTTTATCAATGTCTTCAACATGTCATTGTTTATTTGTAATAACAATCATGATCATAGTGTTCATACCGGTGACCTTACTGCAGCAAACATTTATTATCTTCCCTATTTTTCTTTTGATTACTCTCTACTTTAATCTTATTTGTCATTTTTTCGATGTCATTCTCTATTTTCTATCACCAACAGTAGTGACCTTATTTGTTTAACACATTTATTCATGGCTTCTTTTTGTGCTTATCATTCATAGGACTGTATTGAGGTGCAAACAATCTTAGATAAGCTACCTCTATTCCAACACCAATTTGAAATGTAAGATTAAACTTTGGACTATTTTTTTGTTTCTTAAGGGTGGTCAAGAACTACCCGTAGAACTGCATTTGCAACCTAGAAATATAACCTTACAAAAGTTAGTAATAATGGAGGTTGCATTACTAATCATCCAATTTTCATTTCTCTTTCTCTATATGTGTCACTTGTTTCATTTTTTATTTGAATGATGAAAACCATAACAAAATTTTGATGTCCTCTCTCTCTCTCTCTCTCTCAGAAGTTGTTGCATGATCTGTGTCATTTCTCTTGTATATCCTCTCATACTATTCAATTTCTCAATCAAACGCCACAAACTCTCTTTTGTGACTTGTTTAAATTGACTTCTATGTTGTTCATGCTCGAAGCCCATTCTAGACATAAAATCATAATAGGATAGAAGAATCACCGCTCTGATATCATTGCCAAGAGTAAAAAAAACTGTATTGTATATAAACAACACAAGAAAAAAGTTTATTATAAATTTCTGAGATACAAAAGGAATCGATTTAAAAATTAAATTTATTACTAGGAATAAGAAGTATAAGTATGTTCTGATTATGAAAAATATACAAAACAACCCAACCTTATTGGTTAGCCACTTCCAGACAAGAATTTACAACAAAGGGTAGCAGAATCAACACTCAAATAGCATTTCTATGTGCCTAAAAAGTTGTATTAAATATAAAAAAATATAGAAAATTTTGGTTATAAAACTTCAAAATAGGAATTTCTGAGATATGAAAGGAAAATGATAGGAAGTAATTAAAATTTTTAATGTAAATGAGTAGTACAACTTTGTTCTGATTACAACCAATAAACATAACAACATGTTGGTAAACAAATTTGTCTTCTCAAATCACCTGCACAAAATGACTCCTAAACACCAAAGGCTTAAAGACAAATTGTAACACAACAGTTGGGTCACTTCACTATTGAAAAGCATAAGCACCCTCTGAATTATCTAGGTACAGCTCCCCGTATATGATTTTCAAATAGTTTCTAATAAAAACAAAAAGAACATACATATGTACTTTTACCAGAAAGTACTTAAAGGATCTCTTGACATACTCACAGGTATGGAGGAATGCTTACAAAGAGATTACAATAAAAACTAAAGAATCAGAAGACACAAAGTTCTCCAGATTTCAAAGATTTGGAAAAACAAAACTTTCAAAGAAACTAAACTCGGATGAAAAGAATGATAATCATTCTTCACTCCTTTACAACTACAAAAGAAAACTAAAGCAGAAACTTCTCTTCCAGCACAAAGACTTTCAAAAAGAAAAGCCTCCTCTCTACCCTGCATTACAATAAAAATCCTAAACTATCCCTGCCCTGGCACAAAGTATCTCGGGTCAGGCGAAATCTGGAACACCTGTGAAGGTTGATCTTTTGCATTAAATAGAACTCTGGAAAGTCTCCTTTCGGTTTCTGTAAATGATTTTCTTAAATATTCTTCCATCTCTATATCTTCCCGATGACATTTTCATAATATCTTTTCATTTCTTTTGTCTTTACAAATATTTAAAGTTTAATCACATGTTTTGATCAGTTGTAAATGTCTTTAATCGAGCGTTGAGAGATTTCCCTATATCTAAGGAAATAAACTCTACGTGTCACTTTAGAAGAGAGTCCTAGGGTAAGCTATTTGCCATCTGGATCTGCACATGTCGGTCTACTAATTTTGCATTTCCCTTTTTAAATCAACTACATTACCTTTATTTATACTAAATCCCATTTTCATGGTCGCCACAGAGGTTTCTGACTTCCTGTTTTACACCCGGTACTCATCTTCAAAATCATATTTGTGCTTTTTACCATTTTCTTGTTCAAAATGGGGATAAATTATTTGGAATCCTGCCATAATGGACTATGGCAATGATCGTTCTATCGGACCAAATATCTACTCAAGACAAGAGTAGCTTGGCCAAGTCACTTTGTGCCATCGATGAAACCAAACCTGATCTGTATTTCTAACCACTATGTGCATTTTGGAAACCAAGTGATTTGAAGTATCTCCACTCTGAGAAATCAAGGGCTTTCACCGTATATAGAATAGACATATAAATGTCAGGTACATTAAT
This sequence comes from Thuja plicata, assembly GCA_018584345.1. Lineage (NCBI taxonomy): Eukaryota > Viridiplantae > Streptophyta > Pinopsida > Cupressales > Cupressaceae > Thuja > Thuja plicata. The sequence continues at coordinate 45,911 of MU223930.1, read as the reverse complement.
GTTGTGACCTCAAATCTCTCCCAATTTCAGCTTTGATGCTTAGGGACACTTCAAAAGCTGACTATGTATATCATCATTTTGTCAGACAGCTAATCATGATGAGAGGATTGGGACATTCGGGCATTCAATTCATAGTCCCATTGAGCAACCTTTTGCAACGGCTCCATTCTTTTGCTCAATGATGATGAGACATCTCTTCCATCACACCCCTACCTGCCATCGGGTATTCATGTTGATCTTGCTGCCTATGAAGAGGTTTAAGTGGTCTAGATGTCATTTCTTTCATCCTCTTACTGTCATGCCGAGCTCAACCATTTACACAGTCACCAAGTATTCATTCCTCATCCTCGACATGCGGCTTCACCTGTATACATGAATTATAGTTTTCGGTGCACATACATATAAGGATCAAAGGCATTTTGTCAAACATTTGGTTTGCATCCTCTATTTTTATGCATATTGTCGGCCACTTGCATCAAACTTCTATTGACACCTGACATGATTGGTGGCTCACATATATGATATCGGCTATAAGACACAAGCCCAATATCTATTGATGTATTTGGTCCAAGTCGAAGCAAATGGTCCTTCACTGAAACTCTGAATCACTCCTGATCTGATTGAATGAGGAAATTAAAGAGTGACCATTATCTCTCTATTCACTGGTTTCAATGAAAAGAGTTGATTAAGTTTCTAATCTCCCTTTTGAGAGGTCGATGGCTCTCACTTATATAGAGGATGGACATTGGCATATGGACCCACTGTGAGCACAATTCACAGTGATTGGTATA
>MU223930.1:0-34908 GCA_018584345.1 Thuja plicata | reverse complement strand
ATCTCCCTTTTAATTAAATAAAATTCATCTTATTTAATTAAATTAAATTCCTCCCATTTAATTAAATTAAATTCTTCTAATTTATTTAATTATAAAGAAAATCCCTCTTTTAATTAAATAAATAAAACCCCCACTTAAATCTCTCTTTGTGTTGAAAAAGGAAATAAATTAAAGAAAAATCCCTTTTCTTTCAAATCTTCCTAAATGGTGGGCTTTTTGCCTCTTAATCATAGCCTTTGATTTTTTCCTCTTAATCTCAACCGTTCACTTTTCTTTATAAGGAAACCTCTCCTCATTTTCATAGATAGAATTTTTAGGTATTGTTATGCTGCAGGTTTGGAGAGCACTTTTGGAGGAGAATTTGATCACTTGAGCTTGGATATTGCAACTTCTATCTTCTTGTCTTCTTCTTCTTGCATCCATGGCTACTCATGTAGATTAGATTCATGTTTAATTTCATAGATTAATCTTGCATTTATATTTCCTTTCATAGAATAATCATGCATTGTTATCATTTAGATTAATTTCCTTTCATGCATTGCAATCATATAGAATAGCTTTCATTTTCATGCATTGAATCTCTCATTTCATGGTGTACTTGCATGGGCACTAACTAGGTCAATATGAGGGCCTCCATTTCAAACCCTTGCACTCCATGGCTATGAGTCGATATTTGAGGCCTCATTCTTGAGCAACCTTGAATGGAATGATTCATAGAAGTGTGACACATTTTTGGCACCCACCGTGGGGCAGAAGATTCATTTTCTGTCACATAACTATTTTTTGTGATTTATTTTCGGATTTCCAAATTTTCTGTCTTTTTCGTACTTGCTATTTTTTTTGCGGGGATATCTCATGTGAGATTTTGCAGGTCTGTAGGCAAGATTGTGCTGGATTAGGTGTTTCCTCGCGTGGCTTTGTGTAAATCTTTGCATGATACTGTGTAGATCCTCGTGCGAGATTCGACACCAGGCTGTGATCTGTGACCGATTTGTTGTTTTCTATATTTTCTGTACTTTTTTGCATTTCCTCATGAGGGCCTGTGTACTTCTTCGCATGGCTCTACATGGAATCCTCGCATGAGATCCCACACCAAAGATCTATTTTTATTTTCTATATTTTATATCTTTGTCTTTTCTTGCTAACCACTAATGTTTACTATTTCTGGTGGTTTGTGATTTGTTGTTGCTGTTGTTGTTTTTGATTTGGGCTTGCTTGGATAAAAAACAAAATGATTCGCATTGAATTGGAATTGAGGTATTTTGTTGATCTCTATAACATTTGGATTTTGGAAATAAAATGAACCTCTGATGTGTTTAGCTTGAGTGTTTTCTTACTTTCATAGAACACATTTCCAATTGGTGCTCTAAAATGGACCTAGATTTGCTTTCTTGCATATATGTTTCACATAGTAATTAGGCCCTATGAACACTATTTGTGGCGATCTTGAGAGAGTGGGCTTCATACGTTTTTCTTACATGCAAAGATCTTCTTGACGATAGATCCCCTTGTAGGTAGGGAAGGATTTGTTTTTATCTCATTGGTCAACTTGGTTTGGGCTTCAACGTTTGGTGATACTTTCTCTCTTTGGGGAGATTGGTGTCATTTGTTGTTGTGTGAGCCTTGGATGAGGTGATTTCAAATTAGTGGGTCAATTAATCTTGTTTTCTATGTTTGGGTGAGGTCAAGAGGCTAGAGGATTATGCTCTTTTCCCTTTTGGGAGAATCAGAAACTTGAAACCCTTGACTCCAAACCAAGTCCCCTTGTGGTCCATATTGTGAGTCTTCCTTGTTAGAGAGGTTTAACCATAGTGGACATTCCCTTTATTGGGTAAACCATGTGGACGAAACCTCAAGCGGTAATATCCATTTTCCCCATGGTAGAAACAACCACTATATAAATGTCCTTGTGGAAGAAATCTCCATGGGTGTAGTTTCTTGTTGGTTGTCAAATCTCCTCAGCAGCTCCTGATTGATTAAATTCTCAGACTATGTCAAAACTTCGGTGCGTTGGGATTGGATTTCACCCACTTGAGATTGCAAAAGTTGTAGAGTCAAGCCATTACTAAGAACCATAGTGAAACCAACTTTTTATTCTTCAAGACTATGTGCATGATTGGAAAACATTTGTGAACATACACAAGTAGCATTCTTATGGAGTAGAAATACTATGACACTATCCATGTTCATGTGCAAGGTTGCTTTGTCCCTTGCTCATTGTTTGAAGAAATTGATTGCTTGAACTCCTTGATTGTTGTATTGCATGCCTGATCCATGATAAAATATGTTAATGTACCTAGTTGGTTATTCAAAACAATCAAAAATTGAGCTCTGTATCCTTTCCTCGCACGAGAAAACTGTTTCTTCGCGTTGTTCGCTGCGTTTCCTCGCGCGGCTATTTGAGAATCCGCACGAGATATTTTTAGTTTGCTACCAGTTTACTGTCTGTGTTGTTTCACCAATCTGATTTTTCTCGCGTGGCTTTGTGCATTTTGTCGAGTGACCTTGTATTTTCTCGTGTGAGCCCGCATTCTGTCACGCGAAACTGTCTGCTAGTGGGTTGTTTGCTATCATTTTTTAGCTCGTTTAGCATGTTGTCCTGTCATTTTCAGTTTTCTGGGTTGATCGAGGTCAGGTTGGATTACTTACCCTGTTGTTAGAAGCTTGTTTAGCTTTGGATTCTTGTATTTTGACTTCTTTTATTAGCAATCTTTGATTTCACAAGTGACCTTTCTTGGCGCTTGGTGAGCTAGAAACCGTCCTTGTTGAAAAGATAAACCTTTAGATTCTTTGATAACACACTTGGAGATTTTTGGTAGTCTCTTGTCCATCAACTTTCATACAAATTTCAATCTCAATTAATATAATTTGGGTAAGACCATCCTCCTGATCCATATGTGCTAGGGTATTCACCTAAATTTATTGGGCACCTCTGTGGCAGTGTTGGCTTATCCCTCTTTGAAATTTTCTATCTTGTCACCTCTTTTTTTGGGGGACAAGTTAATGCCTTTTCTATCCTAGTTTGGTACCAACGTTTCTTAGGGTAATCCTATCAGCTAGTACCTTTTCTTTCATGCCAGTTACAACAAGATATCAATTAAATCAAGGAAAATGACCTCAAGTGGTTTTTAACCAATTACCCTTAGTTCAAACTCGTCAAAGACATAAGGAAAAAGAACCCTTATTTGATGAATCGCCTAGGAATACTTCAGAAGTGTGGTTTGATTCCAAGAGTCATCTTAGTGAGTTGGGTATCCCCTTAGCATCTTCTCACTCTTCTATGGACATGAGTTACATAATGACTCAGAGAGAGAAGGAAGCCAGAGATAAATGTTATGATGATATGTTTGCAAAGAGTGGACATGCTATTTCATTCAGTGGTTCCTCTCATAATAGTAGACCAACCTTGCCCCTTATTTCAACAAGATATCTAGATGCACACCAAAGGGATGAGAGAGAGAGAGAGGTAAGAGACATGCTTATGACAATGAGTTATCACAACATGAGAAACAAGGAGATGAACTTTATGATACTCATGTCAATACAACTTATACCAACAACTTGTTTCAAAATTCAAGACCAATCTAACCTCTCAAAACATCTACCAATTACATGAGTGGCAGACTCAAGAGGATTGAGCATGAAAATAAAGCATTCCAAGATGAACAAGTTCATAAGGAAGAACAAATTAAACGCCTAGATTTGGAGAAACAAACTTGGATGGAAATGGAAAGGAAATCCTTTCAAGAGGAGCGAGATAGGCTCTTGGCTAGACAACTCAATGTTCCATTCAACAATATGCATGTTAGTGGTGGAAATAGTTCTCCTCCATCCACTCCTCCTAGGACTCCATGAAGTAGGATACATTCAAGATCACCATCACAATCTCCTAGCCCTAGGGGAAGAAGGGTTTCTAGACATGATCATCATAGGAGACAAACCCCTCCTAGGAACTCAAGGCCATATTTAAAACATGCTCATTATGGTTCACAATATGGGGGTAGTAGCTCAAGCTTTGATCGTACATCCCAAGATTTCATGCAAATGCAATAAGAGCCACTTTTTCAATAGTATGTGGAGAAATATGTGGAGAAAAACAAGGATAAGTTCCCAGAGAGTCTAATCAACAAGGGTGCTAGGGTCCCTTACAACTTTGATGTGGATAAAAAGATTAAGAAGCAAGGTCCATCCCAAGAGGAGAAGCTAAATGAAATACAAAGAAAAATGGACAAAAATTTTGCACCTAAGAATTCTTTCTCATTGGACTCAATTTTTCCTAATCCTTTTGATAAGAGTGTTGACATGAAAGAATTTCCTAGAAAGGTTGAAATTCCTCAATATGACAAATATGATGCGAGTGGAGATCCACATGATCATGTGCACCAGTTTTATACCACAAGTTTTGAGTTCCATCAAGATGATTCATACCTTATGAGGTTGTTCCCACAAAGTCTTAAGGGACAAGCAATGGAATGGTTTACTAAGATAACTCCTCCTGTTAAGACTTTCAAAGAGCTTGTTCACAAATTTGTTCAACACTTTGCATACAATGTTTCAAGATCTATCACCTTGTTGGAATTTTGTAGCTTAAAGCAGAATCAAGGAGAATCCTTTTTTACTTTCTTGCAAAGGTGGAGACAAAAATGCTCTTTCTATTCTAGAACTATTCTGGATAATGAAAAGATTGACATTCTTGTTAGTAATTTGGTTCCCGAAATGCAGTATGAAGTTAATAAAATGGTTTTTGATTCATTTGACACCCTAGTTGAGACTGCATGTAGAATTGAGGATGTTTTAAGAGAACAAGGAATTTTGACTAAACATGGAAATAACAACAACAATGGTCAAAACAATAACAACTCTAACAAGGATAAAGGGAAGAACCAATATTGGAATAGGAACAAACAAGTGGTTAATGATGGAGTTGTGGATTCCTCCCAACCCAAAGATCAACCTTTGCTCCACTTATCTAGTATTGTTCAAGCTATGAAGCTTAATACATCCACTCAACAAGAAAGTAAGCCAAGCTACCAAGGTAAGCCTAAGAGTGAAAAGCGTCAATTTGCAAAACTTGGTGAGTCATATGAGTAAATTTTAAAGAAACTTATTGATAACAATCTGGCACATCCTCTGGATGCTACGCATTTTCATATACCAGAAGTTAAACCACATTTGTGGAAGGAGAAATCCTTTTGCATATTTCATAATGGTATTTGACATGACGTTGAACATTGCTAGAGACTCAAGCATATCGTCCAAGATCTCATTGAGAGTAAACAAATTACAATAGATGGATTGAACACCAATGCCAATCATAATGCATTCAAGGAACCTTTGCCCAAATATGAAAAGGGGGAAACCTCTAAAGTTAAGAATGGAAAAGCTGAGATCAATTATACTTACACATATGCGGAGAATACTATCAACATGCTTGAATTTGTGGAAGAAAATGTTAATATGGTGAGTGGTAGAGATCCTTATGGTTATGATTTAGATGAGGACTCTCCACCTATTTTTGATAAAGAACTTGTTGTGGTGCTAAGGGGTCCCAACTCTAGAAGGTCATCTCAAGCCCTTAATGATGTTACCCGAAGTCAAGGTCTTGTTGTTATTAGAGGACCCAATTAAAGCCAATCCAGTAAACCTAAGCAAGTGGCATCCAAGCCTGTCACCTTGAAACCAGTTGTTAATCCTAAATCAAACTACAATCTTGTTGATCAGTTACAAATAAACCCTACTCAGATTTTGATCTTTGAGCTCTTAGAGTTGTCCCCGAGACATAAACAAATCCTTGAGGATGCTTTGCGCACGGCAAATGTCCCCAACAACTTAGATATTGATCAATTATAGAATATGGTTAATCACATTGCTACCCCTCATTACCTTACATTTTTTGAAGATGATGATAAAACTTTGAGCCATCCACACAATCTTTCCCTTCATATTGAGGTCATGATCCACAGAACCCATGTCAAACATGTGTTGATAGATGGGGGTGTTGGGCTTAATATTTGTTCTTTTAGTCTTTTGAAAGAATTGGGTTATTCTGAAGAGGTTATAGATAACAAAAAAATGATTAATATCAAAGCCTATGATGAGACAGAAATAAGTTCTAAGGGGTTGTTCATTCTTCCTATTAGGATTGGCCCTTTTCAAAAGGATATTTTATTTCAAATAGTTGATGTTGGACCCCTTGCATATAATATCTTACTTGGTAGACCATGGATTCATGATATGCAAGCACTGTCACCTACCTACCATCAATGTGTTCAGTTCCCCTACAATGGAATAGAGATTTGTATACTTGGGGATAACACTTTATCTGTTAATTCAATTTTAGCAGGGGCTCATGTTCCCCTCAATAGAGAAGCAGAAGATTTTGGTGCTACCTTAGCTTAATGCAAAGACAAGTTTAAATCGAAAGACCTTGGTATGGGGGGGTATCAACTCAACTCCCTCACCACATTTCTAGTTTCACCTCAGTCTTATGGAAAATATTCAAAAGAAAATAAGCCTTCCTCTTCAGCTATGACTTTATTTGGCAAATTTGTGGAATCATCAGTGCCTATTCAAGATGAGAAAGAGGAAACATTTGTTAGAGACTGGATCTATAGAGAAGAAAAATATATGCATAATGAGAACTTCTCTCCCTCTCCTAAATCTTATGGAAGAGGATATACCTTAGTCAAGAAGATGGGCTATCCTAGATATGGCCCTCTTAATCACAATTTGGATGCTAGGTTTGAACCTCTTGATCATGTTAAATTTGGACGCAAGTCTAAGAAACCAGTTGGCCTAGGATTTGAAAATTGCAACAAGTGTACTAATCCTCTCTTTGAAAAGTTGGATAGTGATGATGAACCAGAGTATGTACCTAATTTGAAAAATCAGCAAGATATGTGTGAAGATTGGATCTCTTCCACTAATCTCCTTTGGGGAGATTCAAATATTTCAGCCACCCATGCATCAATTGCAACTTCACAACAAGAATCAAATATAGAAGATCCTTTGAGAGAGTGTCAACAAAAGAATCTTGTTCATTTAATGGAAAGAGAAAGTGCTACTTTTGATGAAAATAGACCTTCTACATCACATTGTCCCAAACCTTGATGGTTTAAGCATCCTAGTCACAGTTCAGATACAAGTTCTAATGAGTATGAATGTGACTCTTTTTTAGAGCCCTCCACAGTTGATAGATATATTGATGTTATTCACACTTTTAGTTCTCAACTTGAGGTATCCAATGAGTCATGTATAGGATTAGAGGTTTTGAACCCACATGTTTCCTTAGTGGACGATTCTTCGCTTGTTAGGATGAATCCTGATTTGAGTAGCTTAGAGGGATACTTGACAGACTCTGACTCTTCAGTCACTAGTGATAATATCATTCACATTTATAGCCTTGAACCAATCGTTGACTTGCCTCTTGTTCATCCTGACCTTATTTATTGGTCCCAACGCTATCAAGAACCTGATATTTTAACATTCCAAAATGATTATGAGATAGCTTGTTACCTAAATGCCATTGAACCTATAGTCTCTTCCACCAGTGAACTGGCTACCAGTATGACAGAGCTAGACATCAAGTACCTTAGTCACAAGATAAAAAGAAAAGAAAATCAAAAGAATAGGTGTTATGATGGTGAAAACCACTATGTGGTGGTGTCAGAACCAAAAAAAGTAAAAATAAATGACGTATCCAAGGGTGAAAACCTCTCTGAGGTGCCTAAGGATGAGGTACTTGATCGTCTCCCTAGATATTTCCAAGATCAATCTTCAGTTCTCATTGAACCAACACAAGCAGTTAATTTGGGTACAAATGAGGATCCACAAATAGTACACTTGGCTGAGTCCTTGTCCCCAATAGAAAAAGCATCTTACACTAAGTTCTTACATAAAAAGAAGGTCAATTTTGCATGGACTTATTTAGATATGCCAGGATTGGACATTAATCTTATCATGCATCACTTATCTATAGCTCCAAATTTCAAACCAGTTAAACAAAAATTAAGGAAGACGTATCCTCACATAGCTCTCCTAGTCAAAGCTGAATTGGAGAAACTACTTGGTGCAAAATTTATAAGAGATATTGCCTATGCTGAATGGATATCAAACATTGTACCAGTTTCCAAACATGACAAATCAATTTGAATTTGCACATATTTTAGAGATCTCAATAGAGCATGTCCAAAGGATGATTTTCCACTCCCCAATATAGACATGATAGTGGATATGACTGCGGGTTATGAGATTTATTCGTTGATGGATGGTTTTTCCAGATACAATCAGATTAAGATAGCTCCTAAAGATGAAGAAAATACCGCATTCACTTGTGCATGGGGTACCTATTGTTGGAACTTTATTCCTTTTGGATTAAAAAATGTCAGAGCTACCTATCAATGAGCTATGACAACTATTTTTCATGACATGATGCATAAAAACATGGAAGATTATGTGGATGATACCTTGGCTAAATATAAACAAAGAGATACACACTTAGATGATTTAGAAGTAATTCTAGATCGCATGGAACAATTTCAACTAAGGTTAAATCCTAAAAAGTGTGCATTTGGTGTCACCTCTGGAAAACTACTTGGATTCATCATTTCAGAAAAAGGAATAGAGGTGGACCCTAAAAAGTTCAAGCAATCATAGATATGCCACCTCCTAAAACCATTAGCCAAATGAGGAGTCTTCAAGGGCATCTTCAATCTATAAGGAGATTTATTTCACAATTGGTAGATAGAGCTCAACCCTTCAATAAGAACTTACATAAAGGAGTCAAGTGTGTTTGGAATGAGGATTGTCAAAAGAGCATAGATCAAATCAAGAAATACTTGGAAAATCCTCCTATTTTAATGCCTCATATCCCAGGGAAACCACTTATTTTATACATTTCAGCAACATAATCTTCCTTGGGGGCATTACTGGCTCAACTTGATGAAAATGGGAAAGAAAGAGCAATATACTACATTAGTCGTACTCTTGTCTCATATGAGGTTAACTACACTAGCATTGAGAAATCTTGTCTTGCTTTTGTGTTTTCTTCCCAAAAGTTGTGACATTACATACTTACGCACACTATACATCTCATAGCAAAAATAGATCCACTCAAGTATTTGCTAAGTAAGGCTGCTCTTACGGGTAGACTTGCTAAATGGATGATGATACTTTTAGAGTTTGACATAGAGTACATTGAGCATAAAGCAATCAAAGGACAAGCTATAGCATATCAATTGGCTAATTTCCCATTACAAGATAATGCACCTATTCAATTTGACTTCCCAGATGAACACCTTATGTACATGACTGAAAGAACATGGAAGATGTTCTTTGATGGATCTTTTATGCAAAATGGTTCAGGAGCTGGTGTGTTGTTTGTTTCTCCTCATGGGTACACGATCCCTAAGTCTTACAAATTATTGTTCCCATGTACAAACAACATTGCTAAATATGAAGCTTTAACAAATGGACTTAAGATGGCCATAGAATGAGAATTACAGAGTTACACATCTATGGGGATTCAAAGTTGATAATCAACCAAGTTAATGATGAATATCAAACAAAACATGAGAAAATGGTACCTTACAAGAAAATGGTTGATTCTTTGAAGAGATACTTCACATTTGTCACATTTCAGAAAATCCCTAGAGAAGAAAATAAAGTAGCTGATGTTATGGCTACACTTGCTTCACTTCTTCAATTAGAGCAACATGAATCAAGATTTGAATTCTTGGTGGAAGAGTTACATCACCCTATCTTTGACTCCCAAGAAAGCCATGTTATTTGTACCCTTGTTGGTCATGAATCATCCTGTTATGGTGCCATTTACTCATACCTTCGTGATGGCTTTATACCTAAAACCTTTAACTGATCTAAACGTAGAAACCTTACCCGAAATGCATCTCACCATTCCCTTATCGCTGGTGATTTGTATAGGAGGGGTCTAGATGGAACACTTCTTAGATTCTTAGAAAAGGAAAAATCTGACCAAGCATTAGTTGACATTCACGAGGGCATCTATGGGGGACACTCCAATGGTCTTTCCATGGCCCGAAGGTTGCTTAGGGCAGGGTACTATTGGCCTACGATGCAGATTGATGCAGTAGCTTTTGCAAAGTCATGTGAAAAGTGTCAAAAACATGGTAACCTGGTACATGCTCCAGGTAGGGAGCTCATAACCTCTATATCTCATTGGCCATTTCAACGCTGGGCCTTTGACCTTGTTGGGAAGATTCATCCCAACTCATCAGGTGGACACAAGTTTATTATTACTGCTACAGATTACTTCACTAAATGGGTAGAAGCTATCCCACTTTCTGTTGCCTCGGGCAAGACAGTCTCTCTATTCATTTTGAACCATATCATCTGTCAATATGGAGTACCTTCTGAGATTAGCACTGACAATGGAGGCCAGTTTAAAAATAAGGACCTTAAACAACTCTGCAAGAAATTCAAGATTAAACAACATTGGTCCTCCATTTACTTCCTGTAGGGAAATGGTCAAGCAGAGGCATCAAACAAGACCATTCTTAAAATCCTACATAGAACTGTCTGTAAGAATGGTAGAGATTGGCATTTACAGATAAATTCGGCTTTGTGGGCCTATAGAATGAGTATTTGTACTCCTACTGGGGCTACTCATTTTTCCCTTGCATATGGCACTGAAGTAGTGCTACCTTTGGAGGTTGCGATTCCTTCACTTCAAGTTTCTCTCCATGGTCTAGTTACAAATGAAGACTACCGTGCCATGAGACTTCAAGAGTTAGAACTTTTAGATGAAAAATGTCAAGCATCATTTGATCATATGAGGTTCTATCAAAAGCACATGTCCAAATCCTTCAACAAAAAGGTTCACCCTAGAGAATTCCAAGTAGGAGATCTTGTCCTATGTGAAAATCCTAAGAATCAACAGCATAGAGATCAAAAGGGCAAATTTGAACCTATTTGGCTTGGACCTTATATTATTACAACATCTTTTGGGATAGGTGCTTATTTACTATCTACAGAGGAGGGAGAACATCTCCCTGATCCTATCAATGTCTTGCACCTAAAGAAGTTATATCCATGATGCCCATTCTATCTGTGGGCATCCTTTGTACATACTTATTGATCCTAAAAAAATCCAAAAAAGGATATATTGTCAAAAATTCTAAAAATCAGAAAATGTTCAAAAAAAATGATCATCTTAGTGAAAACCTAGCAATAGGTGCTTTGATGTATCTCCAAAAAATTGTATATTTCAAAAATACAAAAAAAATAAAAAAAATAAAAAAATAAAAAAAATAGAAAAAGTGCCTTGGTGAAAACCTAGAAACAGGCGCCTTAGTAGCAAAAATAAAAAAAAAATTGTAATAAAATCTAAGTGGTGAAAACCTGGAAACGGGCACTACTTAAGGCCTTTGCACCCCTGTTTCTTAGTGCATGACCTCGACACTTACCCTCTCTCCATCATGCCTTATCCTTGTTGCCTGGTCTGGAATTGGTCTTTGTCTTTGTCTAGGGGGCATAACTTTGTTAGCTTTGGTCTCTTGGATGTGTTAGTCTTTAGGACACCTCACAAATGGTGTTTTTCAACACCACCCCAACTGTATTTTTTAATACAATCCCTGACATCAAGTGTTTTTTAACACTTATCGGTTTGGTCTTACCCCATTTTGTCATGTGGTCTTTCCTACTTGCAAGCATTCGATCCTTATCCTCGGAACTCAGTATCAGTTAACACGCTTAAATTTTTAAACACAACACTTAATGCTTGAGCTATGTCATCATCTCTTCTTTGTGTGCTGACTGTTATTGATTTTCGTTGAGTGTCCTTGTCTAATAAGTCTCTCTGAGATGCATAGCTAGAGGACTTGGGGCATGGAACATGTTTTTATTTGCTTCTTGCTTTATGCTTCACTATTTTTGCACAACCATTCTTGTGGTCATCCTGGCATCTATGCCTTGATGTGAGCGTTGTTTTGCTATATTAAATTGGGTAAGCTAACATCACAGTCATCTTGACCTTTATGTCTTTGATGCTTATGTTAGAATCTTTCCACATTCCAATTTGATATAAATCACATTCATATCTTCATAGTTGCACTTGTGACTAGTGATGATTGTGTGATTTTTCGATGTCCGTTAATAATGGCCCAATGATGAAAATAAGTTCCTTAACATTCTCTAATGAATGATGAACACAAAGTCCTATGTTACAGTTTCTCTATTGCAAGTACACCTTTGCATTTTCATGTAGCTTGCATTGTTAGACCTCATGTTAGTTTGCATTTTTAGGCTGCATTATGAGTTTACGAGGTTTTCCTTCATCTTTCTTGTGGACTCTTAATCAACTGTGATCATGGTCTGATCTTCATTTCCTTATCTTCTTTCTTGATCTCAATCAACATTTTCTACCTTAAACAGTTGATTAATTTTGGGGCATTCTCTTTCTTAAGGGAAAGTCTCTTTCTTCTCTCCATTTCTTTTCACCTCTTCCAAACTTCTATCTTCCATTTGCTTTCACCCCACTTCTTTTCTTCTAATTCAACCTTGGGGCATAATCTTGCGTGCTTGATGATCTACCTTAGTTTTGTGATCCTTATATATTTCATCTCACATCAAGAACCTTATCTTTAGTTTGATTTGATCAAATTTATCAATTTTTTGTTTCTCCTCTATCTCATTTCGATTTTGATCATGAGGGGGCAGTACCTATCAAACTTCAATCCTTGATTCATCTTTATCAATCCTATCATTATTCCACTTGGGGCAACCTTGCTTGAGATTCTTATCTTGGACATGTCAATTACTTATTTACAATGGTGTTGACTTTGTCTCTTTTTCAATCTTCTTATCTTTGTCCTGATGTCAATTACTTACATACAACGGTGTTGATGTTTGTGTTGTTTTGTGATCCCAAATCGATCTCACACTTCAATTGCATTCTTTGACTACATGTATTTCCAGAATGATCACACATTAGTCAACGAGGGGCAAATGTATGCACCCTAAAATGGTCGCCTAGACTATGGGCCCCATTTATCATTTATCAATTTATCAATTTCCTGAATCAATACTTTGAAACATTTTCAATTCAAATCAATTTCCTTGATCAAATCGTAATTAATTTAATTATTTCAATATTTCCTAAGGTTTGATCATTTTTATTTAATTAAAAGATTTAATCTCACTTTTGATTAAATAAAATTCATCTTATTTAATTAAATTTAATTCCTCCCATTTAATTAAATAAAATTCTTCTAATTTATTTAATTATAAAGAAAATCCCTCTTTTAATTAAATAAATAAAACCCCCACTAAAATCCCTCTTTGTGTTGAAAAAGGAAATAAATTAAATAAAAATCCCTTTTCCTTCACATCTTCCTAAGTGGTGGGCTTTTTGCCTCTTAATCATAGCCTTTGATTTTTTCCTCTTAATCTCAATCGTTCACTTTTCTTTATAAGGAAACCTCTCCTCCCATTTTCATAGATAGAATTTTTAGGTATTATTATGTTGCAGGTTTGGAGAGCACTTTTGGAGGAGAATTTGAGCACTTGAACTTGGATATTGCAACTTCTCTCTTCTTGTTTTCTTCTTCTTGCATCTATGGCTACTCATGTAGATTAGATTCATGTTTACTTTCATAGATTAATCTTGCATTTATATTTCCTTTCATAGAATAATCATGCATTGTTATCATTTAGATTAATTTCCTTTCATGCATTGCAATCATATAGAATAGCTTTCATTTTCATGCATTGAATCTCTCATTTCATGGTGTACTTTCATGGGCACTAACTAGGTCAATTTGAGGGCCTCCATTTCAAACTCTTGCACTCCATGACTAGGGAGCTATGAGTCAATATTTGAGGCCTCATTCTTGAGCAACCTTGAATGGAATAATTCATAGAAGTGTGACACATTTTCATCACACAGATCCTACTCTAACTCACATCACTCTCACCAAATAGACCTACTTACTAATTAACTAAGGTTAATTTCTTGATTCCTACACATATTAGTCCTAATTATTTGCTCACACATGTGTGAGCAAATTTTCAAAAATTGTCTTTTCCAAATAATCCTTATTTGGTGCCAACAAGGTTTCTTACACCTATTATGACACCCTCTTACACTTTCTAAACGTGTTTCATTGGGCCAAAAACTCTTACACACTCTTACACCTCTTACAATATCCTTCACATGTGTACTTTAAGTACACCTTGACCCATCACATCAAAATTTGCTCACACATGTGTGAGAAAAGTTGGCCTCTTGCATGGCTTATGTGTCCCTCATGTGGCACCTATGTGGATGCCACATGAGCTCCACCTCATCCAAGCTCTCTCTCTCCTCCAAAAAATCTATAAATAGAGGCCATTGTCAAGAGAAAATCATCTCCATTATATGCATTGTTATCATGCTAGTTTAGTTTTTGAATTATTAGCTCATATTCATGTTTCCATGCTTTTTAGTTCATTTTTAAATCTATAAATCACATGTTAAGATTAATCGTGAATGAATCTAGTTTTCTTATCTCTTGCATATCATCTTAAGTGTAGTGTTTGCATATTCATCATCATCATTTGGTGAAGGCTTGAGACAAGTTCCTCATACTTATTCTTAAGCTCTTCTTCACATCCATTAGTTTGCATTGTAGGTTTCAATCCATAGCATATTCATAGATTTTAGGAATGAACTTGTATGATTTAAACACTAGTCTTTGAATGCATGTTGCTTAAAGGAATTAACCACATCTAATCTTGAATTCATAAGGGAATGAACCTCACAAATCTTGAATGACTTAAGGAAAACAAACACACCTTTTTACATGCTTTCCTTATTAATGTGTGGAAAATAAATTGAAATTTCATGCTTAATCATACTATTGTGTCTTTTGCTTAGGTAGAAAACACATAGTTTGTTTTAATTAGGTTCAATTTGGAATGAACTCTTCTTGGGGTATTTGAAGAAGTGATTTTCAACACTTCTTTTGAGCTATTTTGTCATTAGAATAAATCCTTAATATAAGTTACGCTATGATTAAACTATAGACGTATCCTCTCCCCTCACCTTTATGGAACTTGGGTGAAGAGAAAGCTTAGCTTAATCAAGATTCTAGAGAGGCCTGTCTAGAGGGTTCGCTTCCCCTTTAGAGGATGACCTCAAACCAGTAATCCCTACTGCCGGTATAGAAACAAAGTGCGACCCAAAGGTACTCTTTATCCCTTCAAGCTCGGGCAAGTCATGTTCAATGGTAGTCCATACTGAGTGAATATCCTCAGCATACTGGCATGGTTGAACTAGAGACTTAATTGTCTCACACCGTACAAACTGATTGTGGGGATGCCACAAAATATTACTAGCAACTGTAAATTAGTAGCCTACCTAATTCACCTCTGAACGGTGATTTATTATAGTTCAAGGGGTGGGATGAATCTCCCCCCAATATTCCCATCATACATTTCCCAAGGTATTGTGTTGCGAAAGAGATCTTTGTAGCACGACAATAATACCTGGAAAAAGGCAAAAACATGGGCACCCTTCCAGTGGTGACACTGTTGTGTGAGTTGAAGGACTACCAAGCAATGGGCCTATAATATTTCATGTGAAGCTAATTTCCTAAGGTAGCTACTATCTAAACTATCTTCGTTGTGATAAGCCAAGTGAAAACATAAGTGGCTTGAAAGAGTCACTCGAACATACACAAATGAAATTTTGCAATTTGAATCAAAATTCCCCAGTCACAATTGCTTGTCTCCTACAAGGTTTGTTTGTCCCTTCCAGGACTATTTTCAGACATGTGTCTTCAATAACTATCAGCTATGCCTAAAATCTGAGTCAAGGTATACTTATCATATTCAATGCCTTTGATATATGTTGAAAATTAGTTCTTGTCAATGAACAAATTGACCTAAAAAGTCCAAAGTCAATCAGAATCCTACATTGTCATTTCCACATCAACCCACTTCTTCATCATAATCATACTTGTCCTAATCACCTCTTCCAAGTCATTTTTATTCTTCTCAATCATTCTAATCATTCCATCCTAAACATCCATAATCATCCTATTCCTCATCCTAATCATCTATCTAATACACATCAATATCCTCTTTCTTAATCCAATCTAATCATTCATCTTCCTCCAACCTAATCCAATCATCATTCTTCTAATCTAATCCACTTGTCAACATCATATCATTCTATCCAATCCTAATCTAATTCATCTTCCCTTTCATCCAAACCAATCACCCTTAATTATTCCCTTGTCTTCCAACATCTCTCATTTGTCTTCTAAAGTTCATCCATTCTTCATTCAAATCTTTATCCACATCTCCTTCTAATTCCAATTTTCATAAAATCTTCTACTTTTGATTTAGGAGCACCATCAAAATATTTGGACTTTAATCCTAGTTATCTTAATTGACCCACATCCACCCATAGTCAAGACTAACCCACATCAAATCAAACTTCATCTTTTACACCTCCACCAAGATGTTTCATCTCAGATCTTAGGTTGAAATATTTATCAAAGTGTTTCATATACCCTCATCATTAGCAAACATCTATTTGAATCATATTGCTTTGAGAACATCAGTCTATCTCAAGTAATTAATTCTCTTAGTCATATCCTTTTTTTCTTGGGATCATCAGTCTATCTCCAAGTAGAAGAATATATCATCATTCAAATCAATCCTTTGTTTGCACCATCATAGGGTCTTGTTTCACCTAGGTTTGTCTCAAACCTTTAAATCCAAATCAAATCAAATCCAACTTTGAGGCCCTTCCCTCATAATCAAATCAAAATCAATCAAAATCAAAATCCTTGAGGCCTTGCCCTCTTAAATCAAAACAAAGTCCAAGTATTGCTCCTAAGTCCTAAGTTCATATTTCATCCATCCTCAATTTGTCACTTCATCCACATCATCTTCTAATCCAATTCCAAAACCCCTCATTCAAACATCATGGATATGGATTGGTTTCACGAAATGGTTGAGGACTATAAAGTGCTAAACCCTAATCCTCAAACCATACCTCCAATCCAACCTACCTACCAAATCAATCATCAACACATCATATCCAATCCAAATTCATCTACCATTTCTTATCCTTCCTCCCTTTGACAAGGGAAATTCATCTCATATCCACCTTGCCCACAAGATTCAAGAACTCTGAAACATTATCCTTAGCCTGCAAAATAGGGGTCAAAAGAAAAAGTTTGCCTTTGAAGACATATGTCCTTCCCCATTTGTCCAAATTCATAATTCCCATCTACCATTTAATCCCAATCCTACACCTAATCCCCCACATTTTGAGCTTCATGTCCAAAGACATAATCCTTATCCTCCACATAATCCCAATCCTCCAAATCCTACATTATCCCCATCCCACACTACCTTTTCCATTGAATGGATCCAAGGGCTAGAATAAAAATATAAATCCCCAATTCACGTTGTGAAATCCCCTCAAGTCATGAACCCACCACCATCCCCTCCAAATCAATACATACCTCAATCTCCTAATCCTTATGAGTTTCCCATCCCTCCATCCACTCAAGTTGAAGCTTCCACCTCCTCCATCACATTACCCCCACAAGTCCACACATGTAAAGAATGTGTTCCAAAGCATGATAACATGGATTCCTCTTCTCCTCTAGCTCTAAACATTCCTCCATCTTATGACACCTCTCCATCTTATGACACCTTTCCATATGAATATCCTCTCCTTCCATATCAAGATCTACTTATCCTCCTTAACCCATCTAATGATCTCATTCCTAATCAAGACCAAGACATCCCCTCCACCCCATCCAATGATTCCCCCCATGTCAAGAGGTAACCTTCACTTACCTTCCACTTCATGAAGTTATTCCATGTATCCCATCCACTAAACCCCCTCCATTTCAAGATCAAATTGCTCCATCTCATGATTCCATCCCCTCTATTCCATTGCATGATTCCCTTCCATCACAAGATCCACTCACTCCAACACATAATCCTCCCCAAATTCAAGATCAAAGTGCTCATTCAAATCCATGTCATAATGCCTATCCCTCTGAACATCCTATTATCCCTCCACATGATCCTAATCCTCCACAAAATCCCATCAAACCTATCCAATCCATCCATAAACCCCATTCACATGGACTCACATCTTGTGTTAAGAATAAATAGTATCCCATTGGAAAAAGAATGTCTCAAGATTTTGGTAAATCTTCCACCCCTTCTACATATGAAATTCTTCCATCCAAACTCAATTTTTCCCATCCCCCATCCTCCAAATCCATTTTAGGCCCTTATGTCCAAAAATTCACCCCTTCCTCATCCACATCCATTTTGGGCCCTTATGTTCAAAACTAAATCCCTTCCTCATCCACGTCCATTTTAGGTCCTTATGTCCCAAAAACAAATCCTCCATCCCTTCCATCCATTTTGGGTCCTTACATACCTTCATCCACCATATCCAAGTCCACCACTCCATAACCTCAAATCCATAATAAAGATCAACAAAGGCACACATCCTTGTATTCCTTCCAACATTCATCCTCCCTTATTCCCTCAATTAACCCTCCAAAATATCCATCCTCAACACCCATTCCATTTCTATTGGAATCAATTTGGATGCCAAAGCTAAAATTCATAAAACCCAAAATCCACAAAAAAAAAAAAAATCCAAGGATCAACATGTCCCATCTAAAAGGCATGTTCAAGAAAAGAAGATATGATCCAAAAGAGAGAAAATTCAAAAGGCCACCAAGGTCCAAATAAAAAAAAAAAATTCAAAAATCATGTGGATTCCCAAGCTACTTATTGAAGCAATTCATCTCAAAGAAAAATTGAAGTGGGCATCCAACCTTGCTAATCCAGAGCTTCTTCCCTTCATAAATCCATTTTATCCTCCATTTAAAAATATCACATCTCTCAAATTCATTTTGGATCCCAAAATCCAATACTCCTCATCCACTACTCCACCACCCTTGTGTGTGCCAATGATGATCTTTCTAACTCCCTTTCTTCACAAGTCTTTCAATCTCTCATCCATTATCCACCAATCCTTCCCCATCCTCCCATCCCATTAATCCAACCCTATTCATAAACCCTTATAGAAAATTACATCTCAAGGGATATCATCCATGGAAATAGATGATTGAGTCCTTCCTCCATATTCCTATCACATGTCCATTGTCTTCCAAATGCACATATATATCCATTTACTTATCCTCATTCCCTTGTACTCTATACTTGGGGTCAAGCTCCATCCATGCCTATTCTACCATACATATCTTCCACTTACCCTATCTACCATCCACCATCCTATCTAAGTCCATCATCCATTTCCCATCTTTGATCTTGACTATCCTATACTTTCCCTCCGCTCATATCCTCCATGTTGTATATTCACTATCCATCATCCTATCTATGTCCATCATCCTCTATCCATGTTTGATCTTGACATCCTATCCATGTCCTCCATTTCATAGTACTTGTCTTATACATTTCCTCCACCCCCCATTCATAATCCTATATAATTCCATCCTTCTTTCCCATGCCTTTTGATCTTGATTACCCTATGCATTTCCTCCATACATTATCCATTATTCTATCCTATCCATATTTTTAATATCATATCCCGTATCCTATTCATACTCTCCATCTCATATCTCTTCTCCAAATCCATTCCACTTTGCATACCTTTTCTCTTCCTTACAAAACTAGAGGCACTCATACACCCATACATGCTTTGGACAATACATGCCTTCCTCCTCTCCATGCATATCATTTTCACAACTATCTATCCATCTCATTTATCCTTTATCCAACATCTCTCCATCCTTAATCTTCCCACCTCTAGTATGAGGGAATCCTTTGAAAGATAGTCATTGGATCCTAATCTACTCATTCCCTATTCTTCAGTCTTCCACTCACATCCCTTACACACCATCCTTCTCTTTCATGCATCCTTTAACCCCGATCTTCCCATCCTTCATTTTCCTACTACTAGTGTGGGGCATTTCACTCCTTTACCACATAGTTCTTGAATCTCCATCCTTTCATCCCACATTCCATATCCATCCATCCAATATTACATATCCATCCATTCTCTTCATTTATCTCCCTCCATCTCCACCATTCCTTGGTTCTCCCTTGTCATTGGTATGAATCTCATTCTATCAAATTCATATTCATCCATTAATATCTTATCTTTCTTATCCATTCTATATATCTTCTAATCCAATCCATTCCTCTTTCATTCTATCTATCTTCTAATCCAATCCATTTCTCTTCCATTTCTATCTATCTTATCTTCCAATCCTCTCATATTCTCCAATTCCTCTTATCTTCCTCTCCTCCCATCTATTTATTCTTCCTTCCAACTTCCAATCATCTTATCCATTCCTCTTTCATTCTATCTATCTTCAAATCCAATCCATTTCTATCTATCTTATCTTCTAATTCTCTCATATTCTCCAATTTCTCTTATCTTCCTCTCCTCCCATCTATTTATTCTTCCTTCCAACTTCCAATCATCTTATCCATTCCTCTTTCATTCTATCTATCTTCTAATCTAATCCATTCCTCCTCCATTCTATCTATTTTATAATGCAATCCATTCCTCTTCCATTTTATTTATCTTATATTCCAATTCAATAATCTTCTTCCAATTCAATTATATCCCAATCATTCCTCTTCTAATCTAATACCTTCCTCTTCTATCTAAATCCCATTCCATCTAATTCCTCTACTTATAAAATCATATTCCCACACAACTAAGCTTACCCCATCAACACTGAGCTTTATTCTAGACACAGTGACCGCAAACATTTCCAACAAATCAGTAGATGGATTGAATTTCCTAAGTTTCATTCTATTCACAATCCATTGCCAGCGAATTCCCATTTCAATCAATCAATATTTTGCCCATCAGGATGCATCCTTCCAGTGTCGGCTTTTCTATCAATTCTCACATCAAATTTTTTCATGGCAAGAACTTCTGGACTGAATGACCATTTGGTCAGGATGCCTTTTTGTTGATTTTATCTTGTGTTTCAATGTGTCCTTCTCGTGATAGCCTTGATCTTTCATATCTTGGTTTGTTATGGTGAGTACCTATTGGAATATGTGTCATTTGTGGTATGATCTACTTGTCATAGATTGTTTGTGCATTCATGTTTGATGTTCAGTTATGACTATGTATGCCTCACTGGGGGCAGGATTCATGCATCGCAAATCCCTAAAAAGATCAGGGTGTATTGTGTCTCCTCATGAGCAACATTTCATAGGTCTCATCATACCTGATATCTTGCATTCTTGTTCCTATCAACCTATTTGTCTGATATTCTAGTCCACGCAAAGGAACCATGTCACTTGTGTTTTCTAGCAAATAGTGCATAACTCCTTTTGTAAAATCAAACTAGGGTGTTCTCTCCAACATTAACACGGTATAAATCCCACTGTCATCATGTAGTTAGGATTGCATTTTAGCTAGGTCATATTGCACTTTACATTTTTCTCTTGGTAAGGTTTCTGTTTATTCCCCCATCCTGATTGGAGCATCATGTCCATGATCTATCCTAGGTCTACCCCCCCCCTCAAGGATGTGTCTTGTGACACCACCTAATTTTCCCCTTTTCTCTCTTCTTCCTCTCTTCTGCCTTTTTTCGAGAAAATTCCATAAAATTTATTTTTCTATTATTTTCTCGAGGGGGCATCATCTCATCTCCCACCATAATTAATTTTCTCTTTGAGGCATCTTATTTTCTTTTCTTTGACACGACGCCACTTTCGACGCCGCATCAAAGAGGGGTAAAATGTAGATGTCTAAAATCGTCCTTATATTAGTTTAATTAATATTCCCATAACATTATAGTTAATTTTCATTAATTATATTTGTTATATTCTTCTATCTATTTAATTTATTTATTTAATTAAATATGATTCACCTTCCTAATACTTAAATCTGAATTTAAATATTATTGCCCCTTTTAATGTATTAAATCTTATTTATATACATTTCTCTCATTTATCTCTTTTAAATAAATTTATAATTTATTTATTCCTCCACATGACTTAATTCTACTAAACCACAATTAATATAAATCTAATTTGGATTAAACTAATTTGAACCTAGATCCTACCCTACCTCACATCACTCTCACCAAATAGACCTACTTACTAATTAACTAAGGTTAATTTCTTGATTCCTACACATATTAGTCCTAATTATTTGCTCACACATGTGTGAGCAAATTTTCAAAAATTGTCTTTTTCAATTAATCCTTATCTGGTGCCAACAAGGTTTCTTACACCTATGATGACACCCTCTTACACTTTCTAAAAGTGTTTCATTGGACCAAAAACTCTTACACACTCTTACACCTCTTACAAGATCCTTCACATGTGTACTTTAAGTACACCTTGACCCATCACATCAAAAGTTGCTCACACATGTGTGAGAAAAGTTGGCCTCTTGCATGGCTTATGTATCCCTCATGTGGCACCTATTTGGATACCACATGAGATCCACCTCATCCAAACCCTCTCTCTCCTCCAAAAAATCTATAAATAAAGGCCATTGTCAAGAGAAAATCATCTCCATTTTATGCATTGTTATCATGCTCATTTAGTTTTTGAATTCTTAGCTCATATTCATGTTTTCATGTTTTTTTGTTTATTTTTAAATCTAGAAATCACATGCTAGGATTAATGGTGAATGAATCTAGTTTTCTTATCTCTTGCATATCAATCTTAATGTAGATTATTGATGTATTTCTCTAATGTTTGCATGTCTGAGCGTGCTCCCAATAGGTAGGTTTCCAGCATATACAGGTTTCACTCATAGCTTCTTTTCTACAACCTCAATCCAATCTCCCTTGTGTTTGTTGCATCTACAACCTCAACAACTTGCTTCTTGAAATCAACAATCTCATCCTTTGTTGTAAACAAGGATAACTCTCCATCTTGCATGGTGTAATAATTACAGGGACCAATCTCATACAAATGCTCATATGATGCTTTTGAATATTTAGGCTTCTCCCATCCTTCTTACCATCAAGAGCTTGCAAATGAGATATTTTAAAAGTTTGTAAGCAAGCAATATTTTATCATTAATTGTAATTTGTAAGGGCCTGTCTTTTTGTTACGTGGTGTCTGGGTAGATCTCTATCCAATAGATGGTGGAAAATAAAAGAGCCTTCCCTTGTTGTAATTTTACAACTTTAAAATAGTGAGGTCTTTTACCTTAACCTCGTGTGTGACCCTTTCACTGCTTGCTAAGAGGCCCTTTACAATCTCCCCATTAGCACATGTGAAGCTATTAGAGAAAAAGCCATTAGCCTCTAAATGTTTCAATTCTCTCCTTGAAGGGTTGAATTCTAGCATCACATTAGTAAGTACCATGTTTAAAGAATTTTTTCTCAAGGAATATCTTCATTGTAGATCACTATGAAGTTTTTGAAGACAAATGAAATTTTAATGATAGATAAAACCTTAAATGTATCCACATCATAGAATAACCTAATAGATTAGGTAAGCATGCACAAATGCCATCATATATTTGTGTGTTGTGATGACCTCTATATACTAACATAGAAAATTCTTAACAATAACTATGAAGCTATATTTTATTGATAAAAAAATGTTTGATTTTGTTTTTGTTAAGATGTTTGGTGATGAGAAGGGTATTTTTCCAATTTTGGTCCTTGGTTAGTCGATTTAATAAATTCTATTCCTTTTTGTTTCAAATATTTTCCCAACTAATTTGGCTAGAAGTAATCACAGTCTCCCTCTTATGGTCTTGATTCTTCATCCATATCTTTGTTTTCCTTTCATTTATCATTTTAAGTATTAGTTCCTTGCCTTATCAATTTTATAGCTTTGTTTTTATTTTTTCCAAACTTCTTCTCTTTCTTTCTCCATATTCATTGGGGAAACCCTTTCACATGTGTTCTATTTATTTGGTTTAGTGCGTCAAATTAATCTACATTCTATTTGTACCACCTTGAGCATTATTACAACCTAAATCTTGCACATATATATGTTGTATATTAAAGGACTAACTTTTGTTTCAGTAAGTAGTCTCAAGCATCATATTGATCATATATTATTCCAAGCACTTACCCAACAATAAGAAATCTCCCTCATTAGAATCAAGTTTGAAATTCATATTCATTAGTAGGTCCAATGTTAAATCTAAGCGCATTATGTCACCCATCTACTCTTACATACCATTATAATATCATAAATTATGCTTTGCGATTCTCGCCTACAATTCTACAGTCACTCTGACATCCATTCCCTTAGTTGTGTTTAGATATAATTGAATGCATTTTCCAGCCAAAATATTTGTCACAAATATGCAAAATCCACATGAAAAGTCTTATAAATATGTCATTATCAACCCTGAAATCTATACGCTTGATTCCACAAAGACACCAGAGCTAGAGTCCATGTTTAATTTCCAAATTTAGGTCTCCACAATCCGTGGAACCCTGATCATTATAAAAATTCCTAAGGCATCTTCAGAACCAGATGCATAATAATCATAAACCATCTTGGGTAACTTTTCCTTGTCCTCTGCTTCATACTCTTGAAAATTCACATTCTCCATATCTAATCACCCATTGGTACTCTCTTCCCAAATCGCCAACATAATCAATTCACTACTCCATCTTGTACAATTTTTATTGATTGCTCGAACACCTACATTCTTTCTCAATAACATATATACATGCAGTCTTTATGATATGGTTTTTACTGATAATTTCATGCATTATAGATTGCATTCATGATTTACTTAAAAATAGAGGTAGTTGTTACTCTTGCTGATAGTTGTTATTTCATGCATTATAGATTGCATTCAGAATTCAATGTGTAGTTTTTTGAGTCAAACTCAATGACCCATGTTTCATGAGTAGTATTCCATCCATGATTTTGACAAGCACTAATATCCTCATGTCAGCTGAGATTAACAAACTAATGTCACAAAAATCATTAATGTGTCGACAATGACTTGGAAGTTGTTACTTGCAAGAGTGTAGGTGAGACAAGTTTCAACAAGCCTGCTACTTTTATTTTTATTTTTATTTTTATTATCAATGATGTCTAATTTATTATTTAATATTTTTATTGTGGGGGTGGAGCGAGCCTTACTTTTATCGATCATGCTTATAATTCCTCTCATTACTTCTTCTGCTTCGAACAATTGAGAGTGCCCGAGAAAGATGAGCCCCTCTACTATACCCTTTTTAGGCCAGGAAGGATAGTGGTTTTCGATCCATGCCTTTGATTCCCTTGATTCAAGTGTACTCCACATATTTCATTTTTTTATGAAACCCTATAACACGATCATTTGATTATGGATATAGCGGAGAAGAAATTAGCCACGCAAGAAGTGGCCATGGCCAAGAAGCACAATAGTGTTGGAAATAATGGGAAGTATGTACTAAGAGGGGAGGGGTGAATCAGTACCTCTAAACCTTTTAGTTAATTAACCTTTAACCTTAAGTAATCAAATCTTTGCTTTACCGATCATATCTGCTATTCTTTCTTTATGCATGAGATATCAATTCATAATCTTAATTGTATGTAGACATTCATAGAAACATTCATGAAAGTAATAACACATAACACAAGATATGGTAACTCAGAAAACCCATGTTAGAAGGTAAACATTGTGGTGGGGATGACACCCACAAAAACTTCACTATCTATAGATTGGAAGGGGTCAATTAAGGCTTACAATTTGATCACTTCTGATTATCTACCCTATTAGGAGTATTATGTGGAGACTGGTTAAGGTCTACTCTATTAAGAGCTTTAGCAACACTGTTTAGTGTGCACTCAATTAAGAGATTTACATTAGGATTTTTAAATCCACCTTTCTTGAAAGGATTTCTTCTATTTACTACACTTGTTAGAATGTAGACAAAAATACTCGTTGACCTAAGTGTATGCAATCTGCAATTGCTGATTAGTGATCCATTAAAGATTACATGTACAATGTATCACCTAATGTGATTGATTAATACCACTATTTCTCGGAAGCCTTTGTTCTTGGTTCTTGATAACCAAATTCATCTTTTGTTGTTTTGCTTCTTGAAACTCTCTGTCTAATCCATAGATGTACTCTATGGCTACAATCATCCTCACATCCATCTCTAATAAATGATTACACATCTATTTATATAATAGATTGACCTAATTAAGTTTCATGTATTACAACCTTAACTCTATGATCAAAGGTTTACAACTTGACCTTGATCTCCTAGTTTGCATTTTTTTAATCAGTTAGATTGATTAAAATAATTATAATTATGTTTCTTGTCCCTTAAGTAATGGTTTTAAAACAAATCAAAACTCTAAATATAAAACATAAGTATTTTTCGGACGTAGAAGTCAGCTCCACTTTTTCAGCATATAACTGACTTTCAGTGTCTTTTTGTTGAATTGTGTGTCAAGTTTCCTTGCTCTGTCAGGTTCCCTTGCTCTGTCAGGTTCCTCGGTTTTTTCTCTTTTGGTTTATAGTGTAACCTGCTTATCGGTTTCCTCTGTATCATCTTCAAGTTGCACTTTTGGTTTACACTATTAAGGTGTGTAGTTGGGTTTTCTTATACTTATCACTTTTGGTTCTGAGCTGAAAACCTGTCTTTTGGTGTAGTGTAACCGATGGTTCAAACAACTATTTTCTCTTTGCATACTAATGGAAAAACTTATGTCATCAATCTCCCCCTTTGACATTAGTATTAAAAACTGATATGTGCAAAATACTAAAGTGTTTAGTATGTAGACCATGTGTTTACCTTAGTCATTTCATGACTCCCCCTATGCATATGTCGATATAGTATAAGTATATACATGTATACTTGCCTATATACTATATTTCCTTTTACCTTGTCTTTTCCCTTTGTGCTATATGTTGGAATTAATGGGAAGTAGTACTGAGAGGGGAGAGGTGAATTAGTACCTCTAAAACTTTTAACACCTTTCTAATTCATCATTAGTAATCATTCATTACTGCATTACCAACCATTATTGTTGTTCTTTCTTATGCATGTATTTTTCATTCATAATCTTTAATAGTTTTCAACATTCATGAAAATGAAAAATACATAACACAAGATATGGTATCGCAGAAAATTCCTGTTAGGAAGTAAAAACTACGGTGGGGATGGTACCCACAAAACTTCACTATCTGCAGAATGGAAGAGAGCCGGTTAAGGCTTGAAATTTGATCACTTCTGATGATCTATCCTGTTAGGAGTATTAAGGTGGAGACCTATTAAGATCTACTATGTTAAGATCTTTTGCAACACTGGTTTAAGTGTGCACTCAATTCTGAGATTTACAATAGGACGATTAAGCCCACATTTCTTGAAAGGATTTCATTACTGTACTACACTTGTTAGAATGAGTACAAATGTTGACCTGACTATATGCAATCTACAATTTCTTATTACAGATCAATTAAAGCTCTCAGAATAATAATACCACCTTAAGTGATTGATGAATACCTTTTCTTTGCTTGTCGGTAGCCTCTGTTCTGTTCTTGAAACTGATTTGATTCTATTTCTATCCTTCTGCATGAATTCTCTTGTCTGGTCTCTAGATGCTCTCCATGGCTACTGTCTTCATTGAACAACTATTATTCTCAATAGATTGAGCATCTATTTATACAAGTATTTGACCTATCTTGGAATCATGAATTACAATGTTATCTCTTAGATCCAAGGTTTACAACTTGACCTTGATCTTTAGTTTGCATGTTTTAAAATAGTAAAACTAATTAAAACAACATAAAATACATTGCTTCCTCTGCACATAATGGATTGAAAAGTAAATCAAGAAGCTATAAATACAACTTCAGTGATTTATTTGACGTGGAAAGTCAGATCCACTTTTTGCGGGATGTAAATAATTGTTGGTTCTTGGTCGTCGGGTTGAACTTGAAGTCTATCAGTGTTCCTTTTTTGAATTGTTCATCGGGTTCCCTTTTTCTGTCAGGTTCCTCTCTTTGTTGTTCCGTCAGGTTGCACTATTGTTACTCGTCGGGTTTCCTTTACCTTTTTGTCATTAGATAACATTGAATAGTGTTTGTCGGGTAACCTTGGCATTGGGTAGTGTTGTGCCCTATCTGTTGGTGTAGAGTAGACCGATGGTGCAGATCATGTTTTTCCTTAAGTATACTAATGGAAAAATATAATGCCTTCAATCTCCCCCTTTGACATTAGTATCAAAAACTGATATGTGCATAATACTAAAGTGTTTAGTATGTACACCTTGTTTATATCCTTGTCATCATATGACTCCCCCTAATTGTATGCATCGGTATAGTATACGTATATGTACATGTATACTATACATTTTATGTTCTTTGATTTGTATGTACATATTATTTCCTCCTTGTATTTTCCTTTTTCTTTTACTATACATATTGTTTCCACCTTTTAACTGAGGTGAGTGAACATATCAATTTTCCCCCTTTCTTTGATACTTATGACAAAAATGTATAACTTATAATATGTCAAAATTGTGACAAAAATGTGCAACTTACAATGTGTCAAGTATATTGGAATGGGTTGTCTTGATGTCTTCTTACATTTTCTCCCATTTTTCTTTTAGTTGTTCTAGTGCCATGTGGTGTAGCTCTAGCCTCGCATGCATATCATAAATGTTGTCTAGGACAGACATTTTAGGGGTGGCAATTAGTCTATTTTCCTCTCTCACATGTTGTTGTAGGAGTGTAAGTGTCGGTAAGAGTTGAGCTTGGAGCTCATTTACCTCATCTCTATATTTCATCTCTACAATCTGAATGTCCTGTCTCTATTTTTGAGCCTGTTTGATTTGCTCATCGTGCAATTTAAATGCTTCTTCATTATTTGTGAGACTTTGTGCACTTTACTTAAGATCAGCATCAATTTATACTATCTGGTCGATATACTCCTGAGTTAGTTGATCTAGAGTGCACATTTTATGTATTAAGGTAATAGCTTCTGATATGACTGGATCAATTGTACTTACCAATTTAGATGGTTTAACCTTTTTCAATGCCACTTCCTGGCTTATCTTCTCGGCTAGCTTGAACTCATAATTTTGTTCAAGTATGTCTTCCATAACCTTCTCAGCATCATTATTCTAAGATGTTATTGCATCTGTGAGTATTACCAGTTGATCAAGCATTGGAGCTTTTTGATCAATATCTACATCTGGTACAATATGTTGAAGTATACCTCTTGCTACTTCTAGTACCTTAGCCTCTTTTTTTTCTCTCTTTAGTTTGTCTTGAATGGATTTTCTCTCACAGAGCCTGGCATATTTTGTCAATGCAGTTGGATCCAATGTCCTTGGATCACAAACTAGAATCTCAATGATTTCATCCAGGGTTACTAGATTCTTATGCTTTCCCTTCTTCTTCTTCTTTGAGATTTGTGGGGATACAAAGGTATGAACTACCATAGCTGGTTCATTTTTTCTTTCTGAAGTGGTTGGTGAAGTCCTTGTGGAAGATGCTTCTTGTGTTTTCTGCTCGGGTGGCACCTGTCAGTTTTGTGAAGATGTCTCTCCTTCAACCTTGGGTGTCTCTACAGATTTTTCTTCTGATTGCTTCTCCTTCTCATCTTGTTTTTCTTCTTCACCTTTCTATATTTGTGTGTCCCCTTCTTCCTTTTGTGTTTCCTCTTTATTTTGATCAGCAGACTTATATGTCTGATCATCGATTGCAGCCTTCTCTACAGTTGTTTCCTTTGTATTATCTGAGGTGTCTTTTACTTCTCCATCACCCTTGTCCTCGGGTGTGCTTGTGTCCTCTACTGCAGATCCATCATTACCCTCTAAAATATTGATTGCCTTCATTAATACAGGCATATTACTTTGAGTTGTAGGTTGGGTTGTATCAAGAGTGGTGTCCTGCTCGTCGGTTTGATCTTTTTGAGCATTGACATCCTCATCTTTTTGCACTTGGTCTATAGGGTCTGGTTCTTTGAAGTCCATGACTAAAGTGTCTTGTACTTGTTCATCAGCAACATTCATATCTTTATCATTTGATGTCTTCAATTGTTTTTGTTGTCCATGATCCTTAAGTGTAATGAGTATTACTTCATCTTTCTTCTTTGGATCTTTATCAGAGTCATAGTTGGTGATATCTTGGATGTCAAGATCATCCATGACTGTGTCTAATTTTATGGGCTCATTGTCACTTTAGGTATTGTCCAGAGAAATGTGCTAAGGACTTGCATTGTCTGTCTCCTCCTCTTTGTGAGGTGTGTTGGTAAGAAGTAATTGATTCTCACCACTTGTTGACTCTGCCGGTACATCTAGGAGTTGTCTCCATTTAGTTTCAGTCATTTTGTCCAGCTCTATGAATTTTCTTTCTAGTACTTTGTAAGCCATTATCTTGGCTACAAATTTTCCTGAATGCTTCTTCATGATCTCCTTGATTTCTTCAATTTTGGATTTGGGAGGCATTATTATTACTAGTATCCTTTCCCTTGCTTCTCTTTCGGTCTGCAGAGCATATGACCATTATTGGTATACCATGTTACCCAACTCTTTAGGTAGTTTATTGACAAGTTCATCCAGTGCATATTTGTACTTGATCATTGACTTTATAACTGCCTCTTGTATCTTATTCTGGTCCTCGGGGTTTAGTGTATCCCATTGTCTGATTTTCTTATCACACATAGTTTTGGATGTAGCAATAGACTTGAAATCTTCATCAATTTTTTTATTCCTGTAGTTCTTCTTTTCCACATCAGGCTCATCATCTTTAGTGTCCTTTATGTCATCCTTTGTCCTAACCAACATTTTCCTCTTCTTTGAAGGTGTTGTTTTCACAGTTTGTTGCCTTGTTCTTTTCGCTGGCTAGTTCCTCATATAGGTCCTTACTTGACCTTTCTTAAGAGGTGTTGTATCGGTCGTAGCATTTTGACCCCTTGTCCTCTACTTATTTTAGGAGGTGGAGGTGGAGGTGTATCAGATATAGTCTCCTCATAATCTTATTTATGTTCTTCTTGTTCCTCACCGATGGTGCCCTATTCATCGGTTTCCTCTGGTTGTTTATGTTCTTCTTCTGTAACCGATAGAATCTTCTTGAGATTATTAACCATCTTATCCTTTTTATTGACAGTTTTCTTTATCTCTAGGCCTCTCTTTATCTTAGATATGGCCTCTTCGTAGGTTCCAAACCTAGGTTGTTTGTTGTCAACATGATCATTTATTAGTGCATCAATTGCACTTGTAGCTTGATCAATATTGATCTCATAATCTATTGGTGCTAACCAAGTTGTCCTTGGTACAACTGGTTTGATATGGGTGAAGTCTATGTCCACCATGAAACATATTTCATATTTATGTTTTTCCACAAGTTGTTTAGGAGTCCTAGTCCTCTCCATCATCTTTTCCTAGAACTCAAGGAAGTAAGCAGACATAACAGATTCAAAATTTTCCCCTAGTAACTTAATCAGTTCACTAATCTGTTGGGTTACTGGTTTGGTAGTGTCCCATTTTACTTTTCCTACTGAAGGAAAGTATTCTTGAAAATGGAAAAAGATACACATGATAAGTGAGATGAACTTACATGTGTTGGTCTTTGTAGACCTAATTGTGTGCACGTTCTCATCAAGTTGTTTCAACAGGATCTCACACAGATCCATCTGAATTCCTTTGGTCATTATCTTGTAAGCTATGCATACTGATGTTGCAGATATGTTTTTCAACCTGCTTGCTTGAAAATTCTTATACCCAATTACACATGCACAAAATTTTAGTTCTTCATCAGTGATTGTGTTTACTTTGAGACCTCTGTTGTCCCCTTCTGCATTGGTGAGTTTTTTAACTTCTTTCATGGAGGGATGCTTGTGTGCCCTAGGTTTGTCAGTTATCAGATAACCAGTGACAGCATGAAGGACATCCTTGGTTATTTTCTTGGGTTGGTCTAGTCATAGCTTCTTATCATGCATTATGCTCAAGACTAACCTTATCTAGTCTGTTTTGAATTCTCTCAGGAAATGTAGGGCATTAGTTAACCCTTTGACTTCCAAGTTTTTGTATTCTTCCTTCAGTTTCCCTTCGGCATCACAAATCTTCTTGTAAGCTTCATCCATTTCAAGATCACCTATCTCTGCGATCTTGCGGTGAATATAAGACCTAACGTCTTCTATGAGCAAAACCCTAGGTGGGATTTTTGAAAAATGTGTCGGTTTCATCGAGTTTCGATGCAATTTTTGAGCAGATATTATACTTGTAGTGTTCTTGATCATCTTAACCATATTCTTCTTATCATTCTTGATTTTAGTAGTTCTTGAGGTGGTTTCCATCATTTTTCAAGTTTTAGGGTATTCTTGAAATTTAGGGCATTCTTGAAAAATAACGACAGAGATCTTTTGGTGCCTTAGATACTTACTTCAATCTGCAATAGTGGTGAAAGATCTATTTTTTGTGTGCTTAGATTGATCTGAGGACGCTCTTCTTTCTACTCTTTAATCGCTCTATTTTTTGCTCTACTTTCTCTTCAAATCGCGGGTGCAAAATGAAGTTGTCCCGTCGACTATTTATAGACTTTTTTCCCTAAGTCTTTGTAATAGATGCTCAACGACTCATTAGGACATGAAGACTGGTTTCATCGGGAAGACTTTCCAAATCATCGTCGGTGATGTTGAGTTGCTCAGGATAGTTGTTAACAATGTTGCTTGTACTGACAAATATCGGTATTCTATAGTGACAACTTGTAACTTTCCTTTCTTACCGATGGGTGTCAGGTTATATTGGCAGCTTAGCCACTTTATGTGTTGACCGACAATTTTTGGTAAGTGTAGAACAACTTATCTAATTTGTTCACCGATGATTTTTGGTATGTGTATACCGACGAGGTTGCTTTCTTAGAATTGGAACAAGTAACATAATATGCATCTTTATTCATGCAGATTTTGAATATCTATCAATTGTATAATGGAACTAATGCAAAATATGACTTGGTATAGTGCAGTTCCATACTTACTTTTTCATCTTAAGTGGGGGTGATGTTGTCACCGGATCCATTGGATGGGGTGTCACCATTTTCATTGCTTGGCCCAGCTTCATCATTGCTTGAAGCTTTTATCCACATGTTGTCTCTTTCCCTCTGGATATCTTCAATGGTGTTTCCATTGGGATATGTGCTTGTCTCTGTCAATCGGTCTTTTCAATATTTCTTGAGGTGACCAACTTTATGACAGTGCAAGTATGGCATTCTGGGGTTTGACTAGCCTCTAGACCTTTTGGTCCATGCTCTCATGTAGTTTGTAGCAATGTGACCATATCTACAACATGTTGTACAGTTTGTCCATGTATTGTAATCCCATGTATATTGATTAACTATTCTCTTTGGTTGATAAGGAATCTTTTAACCTTTAGGCTTCCATGCTTGCCTTTTCTTTTTCCAGCATTCTTTAGATGTGTGCCCATTCATCTTGCATGTAGGACAGTATTTGTCCATGTAGGTTTCCTTGTTTGGCTATTCTATCTTAGTCTTGCATTCATAAGCCTTATGTCCCTTTTTGTTACATTTATGGGTATGTGCAAGATCATGGGGGGCCAAAAAGTGGCGATGTGAAAAAAATCTATTTTTCACTCGTCCAAAAGTGCATGAAAGTGCTTGTCGAATTTTTAGTAGGCCTGGGTGTCAATACACCTTGGCAAACCTGACACCAAAGCACAAGCCTAATCGGGTACCCAAAACCTCCGCCATAAATCAAAACCTGCAAGTTGTTTCCTCATTTCTGCTGCCCGCGGCTGCATTCAGCATTTTCATTATGAAAACATTAAAACCCTAAATTTAACTATGTTTTTTCATTACTAATTATTTAGATAATAAAAGGATATATTTTTAATCTTGCTTTCATTGTACAACACGTCTCAATAAAATAAATTAAATTAAACATTCAATGAAACACTATTTTTTCAGGACTTGACAAGAAAATAGCAGCACTGCCGAGTAGGGCACTTGGAACCCTTTTGTTTCTACCAAAGCTTTCAGAATTAGGTTCTTCATTATTTTACTTCTTTTCAATACGAATTTGTCATCGCAGAGTGGTGTGTTTTGAGGATTGCAGGCAAAACAATTGTTGGTAGCCATGACTGCCAGTTTGAATCCATGGGCAGAAGAATTTGTTCCTCCTCCACAATACCCTCTGAATTTGCCATTGCAGAGTGGTTTTTTTTTAGGATTACAGGCAAAACAATTATTGGTAGCCATGACTGGCAGTTTGAATCCATGGGCAAAAGAATTTGTTCCTCCTCCACAATACCCTCTGAATTTGTCATCCCAGAGTGGTGTGTTTTGAGGATTGCAGGAAAAACAATTGTTGGTAGCCATGACTACCAATTTGAATCCATGGGCAGAAGAATTTGTTCTTCCTCCACAATACCCTCTAAATTTTCCATCGCAGAGTGGTGCATTTTGAGGATTGCAGGAAAAACAGTTGTTGGTAGCCATGACTGCCAGTTTGAATCCATGGGCAGAAGAATTTGTTCCTCCTCCACAATACCCTCTGAATTTTCCATCGCAAAGTGGTGTGTTTTGAGGATTGCAGGCAAAACAATTATTGGTAGCCATGACTGCCAGTTTGAATCCATGGGCAGAAGAACTTGTTCCTCCTCCACAATACCCTCTGAATTTGTCATCGCAGAGTGGTGTGTTTTGAGGATTGCAGGAAAAACAATTGTTGGTAGCCATGACTGCCAATTTGAATCCATGGGCACAAGAATTTGTTCCTCCTCCACAATACCCTTTGAATTTGCCATCGCAAAGTAGTGTGTTTTGAGGATTGCAGGCAAAACAATTGTTGGTAGCCATGACTGCCAGTTTGAATCCATGGGCAGAAGAATTTTTTCCTCCTCCACAATACCCTCTGATTTGGTTTTCAATTTCAAATCTCACTAATTATAGGTCTT
>MU223929.1:41641-52565 GCA_018584345.1 Thuja plicata | reverse complement strand
TTAACCAGCCAACTTTATACTGCAGTACCAAAGTTTTGTGGGTACCATCCCCACCCCAGTTTTACTTTCTATTTGGAAGGTTTCTGGGTTACCAAATATTTGTGTTTATGTGTTATGAATGATTATAATTTCATGCTTGCAGTAGATTAGATGAATGAATGGTCAAAGTATATACATGTGCAGAAATTTTTTAAAGTTTTAAGAGTTACTGATTCACCCCTCCCCTCTCAGTAACTTGGTTATTCTTGATTATTTCCAACAAACCTTTGATGACATGATTAAACAAGTTGTAAGAATTGAGACATTTATGATCAAGAAAGGAGAATTGACCTTACACAAGGAAAATAAACAAGGGTCTTCTTCTTCAAGCAAAGATAAGTCTAAATTTCCCAACAAGAACAAAAATGTTGTGAATGATGGCGTTGTAGACAATGTGACTCCTAAAATTTCCAAGGCTACCTTTAATCTCATTAGCATGATGCAAGAGGCCAAAGTCACTAAAAAGGCTATGAAAGATTCTAAACCAAGTACTTCACAATTTTCTAGACCTAAACCTTGGGCTCCTAGACCCAAGCGTGAATTCACCCCTTTAGGAGAACCTCTTGAGGAAGTTTACAAGACTCTTGTGGACAACCACTTTCTCACTCTAATGGATAATTCATGACCTTATGATCCACAAACAAGACCCTATTGGTGGAATGAATCTGCTTATTGTGATTTTCACCAAAACAAAGGTCATAAAACAGGCACTTGTTTTAAACTGTGACATAAAATCTAGGATCTCATCGATAGTGAGGTTATTGCTGTGGGAGGTCATAACAAAAATTATGATCACCAAGATTTCAAGGATCCATTCCCTCCTCATGGAAAAGGTGAATCATCTAAAGGAAAAAATACTAATGCTAAGGTCAACTATACATACACCAATAACAACAATGTCATTACTATGGCTGAACCTATTGATACTGAATATTATAATGTCATCATTCTCAAGGGAAAGGAAGATACTTCCAAGTCTAAAACACCTTTTATTTTGCAAGGATCTACACCTCAGTCTTCTGAACAAGGACAGTCTCAAGTTAGCACTAATGTTGTTACTCGATCTCAAGCTAAAATCATTCTCAAAGGCCCTGAGCCTCCTATATCTACATCAACTCAACCTTCAGACAAAGCTAAGGTTGACTCTGCTACTAAAAATATAAAAGTGGGTTCCTCATCTAATGCTTCCAATTATAGCATTCTCGATCAATTACAACATACTAATGCCCAAATAACTATTTTTGAGCTTTTAAAAATCTCCTTTGCTCACAGGGAAATCCTAGACAAAGCCCTCACTGAGGCAAATATCCTGAAAGATATTGATCTTGACTAGTTTCAATCCATGGTAGGTCACTTGACCTTCTCACATTACTTATCTCTCTCTGAGGAAGATGACCATTCTTTGAGTCACCCGCATAATAACCCACTGCACATTGAAGTCATGATTGGTCCCAAGCATGTTTGTCATGTTCTCATAGATAATGGCACTGGTCTAAATATTTGCTTTGCTAGTTTCCTTATTGAGTTAGGCTTTGGCAAAGATTGCATTGATGCTCACAAAAAGATTACTATTAAGGCCTATGATGAGGAAGAACATAAATCCAAGGGGCTAGTTGTGTTGCCAATTAGGGTTGGTCCTATTGAACGTGATGTTATATGTCAAGTGCTTGACATCCCTTTGGCATACAATATTTTGTTAGGAAGGAAATGGATCCATGAAATTTAGGTTGTCCCTTCTACATACCATTAGTGCATTAAGTTCCCATTTCAAGGATCTGAAGTGACTATACCTGCTAACACATGCTATGATTGCAATGCCCTCACCAAATCTGTTGACATCTTTGTGCCTACCAACAGAGAATCTATTAAACTTCTTGAGAATAAATTAAAAGAAATGGAAAAGAGTTTGACACTCGAAGAAACTGATATGGGAGGATATCAGATTGAACCTATGTTATCTATTACATCCTTGCCTTTGTCTCCATGTTCTCTTAGGAGACCTTTAGAGAACACTAAACCTTCTACGGTTGCTCCTCCAACAAAGTATGGTGGTACCTTTGTACAAGCCACAGTACCATTAGAAGAAGAAGCTAAAGATAGAGCTATCAATGCTTGGGTCTATAAAGGTGAAGACAATTCTGAACAAACCACTCCTCCTTATGACATAAAACTCGAGCAATATGGAAAACGTTTATCTATTATGCAACGTTTTGGCTATAAAGGAAATAGTCCCATAGGTGCAAATCACAAAGGAGTGATTGCACCACTTGAAGCTATTGGTTGTAGAACACGCGACTCTATAGGTATAGGCTTCCCAAAAATCATGTTCCAACTGGGAATAAATAAGTTTTTACCTTGAGAAGATAAGAAACAAACACCTGAGGAAGCACCTAAAACTATGGAACCTGAAGACAACTCTGACAAGGATACTTTTCCTTATCCTAGCCCTCTAGACCTGGTAACATTCTTTGCTGAGCTAGATAACTTTGTCCCATGTGTCAGTATAGTAGACACTGATAGTGATTCAGATACCACCACTTCACTTGCTCCATTAACTTATGAAGAATGGAAAGAAATATATACTCTGAATCCAAGTCATCAAGGTGATTTATACGTACCACCACACTTTTAAGAATAGTTTGACCAAGAATTATAGTCACTTCTCATTACACAAGAAGTAGCTGATGTTACAAACACTAATGAGGTTCCTAGGTCAAAAGGTGATCATCTGACCATAGTAGAGGTTCTAGGTAGGACTCATCCCAACTAGGGACAAAGGGTTGATTTCACTCACGTTCTTGACATGACACCTAATGATGAAACAAACTCCCATGAATATGAGTTTGATAGCTTGTCATATGCCACTTCTTATAGAGATATAGATACAGCTAATGCATATGAAAACCTTCTCAAAGTAGGTGAATGGTCTAGTGCAGGGTCGCATGCGTCTGACTCCCTAGGTGTTAACATGTCATCTACTACGGTCACTAGGAATCAAAGAATTCAACTATACCTCTGGATGAGATGGCTTTGGGTCTCAACTTGCTTATCCATGCCTTTGATGATTATACCATGAACACACTTGAACCTGTCACTCCCGTTTCACTTTTCCATCCTGAGCTTATAGACTAGAACTCTACCTCCCCATCTAGTGAAGTCCTTACATTCTAGAATGAATACGCTCTTGCATGTTACCTACACACTATCAAACCTGTAACGTATCCCACTAGTGAAGCAAGTGTCAACATGACTGAGGCTAACATCAAGTATCTTAGTCACAAAATAAAAAGAAGAAAAAATAGGTGCTCTGATGGTGAAAACCATATTGTAGCAGTATCTGAGCCTAAAATAGTCAAAATGAAAGATGTATCAAAGGGTGAAAACCTCTATGAGGCGCCTAAGGATGAGATAATTGATGCACTTCCAAGTCATTTTTAGGAAAGATCATCTATTCTCATTGAACCAACTCAACCTATCAACTTGGGTATAGAGGCCGAACCTTAGATTATTCACTTGGCACAATCACTACCAGAGGAAGAAATAGATGAATTCAGTACATTCTTCAGAAGTAAAAAGATTAACTTTGCATAGAAATATTCAGACATGTCGAGATTAGATCCTAGTCTAATCATGCACCATTTGTCCATTGCACCTGGTGTTAAGCCTATCAAGAAGAAGCTTCAAAAAATGCATCCACACATAGCTCTACTTGTCAAAGCTGAATTGGAGAAATTGCTTAAGGCAGTATTTATCAGAGTAATTGATTATGCAGAGTGGATCTCTAATATTGTTCCAGTATCAAAACATGATAAATCTATAAGAGTCTGCACCGACTTCAGAGACCTAAATTTGGCATGTCCTAAGGATGATTTTACATTGCCTAATATTGATATGATCGTAGATATGACAACTGGGTATGAAATGTAATCACTAATGGATGGTTTCTATGGCTACAACCAAATAAAAATTATGCCAGAAGACCAAGAGAAAACAACTTTCACATGTGCCTGGGGCACCTTCTGTTGGAATGTCATTCCCTTTGGACTCAAAAATGCCAGTGCTACATATCAAAGAGCTATTACCACCATATTTCATGACATGATTCATAAAATAATGGAAGATTATGTAGATGACACTTTGGCTAAGAGCATGCACTGAAAGAAACATCTTGTTGATCTAGGTCCTATACTAGATCGTATGGAACAATTTAGTCTGAGACTCAATCCTAAGAAATGCGCATTTGGTGTAACATCTGGAAAATTTCTTGGCTATATCATCTCTGCCAAAGGTATTAAAGTAGATCCTAAAAAAGTACAAGCTATCATGGAAATGCTGCCACTAAAAAATATTAGACAAATGAGAGGACTTCAAGGCCGACAATAGTCTATCTGACATTTTATCTCTCAACTGGTAGACAAGTCCCAACTGTTTACTAGAACTCTGCCCAAGGGTGTGGCTTATCAGTGGAACAAAGAATGTGACGAAGGCTTCACATAAATCAAACAGTATCTTGCAAACCCACCAATCTTGATGCCTCCCATTCATGGGAAGCCACTTATACTTTACATATCTACTACAGATACATCATTGGGTATCTTATTGGCTCAAGAAGATTAGTATAACAAAGAGAAGGATATCTATTACATTAGTAGAGCTCCAGTCTCATATGAAACAAAATATTCTTCTATAGAGAAGGCTTGCCTTGCAGTAGTGTTTGCTTCACAAAAAATGTGGCACTATATGTTGGCTCGTACTACATGACTAATTGCTAAAATTGATTCTCTGAAATACTTTCTTAGTAAAACTACCCTCACAGGTAGACTAGCTAAATGGGTCATGCTTCTCAGTGAATTTGATATTGAATATGTGGAAAGGAAAGATTTTAAGGGCCAATCAATAGCAGATCAATTGGCAGAAGCACCTCTAGTAGATCATCAACCATTGCACATTGAGTTTCCAGATGAGTCCATATTACTTCTCACACATCGATCATGGACTATGTTTTTTGATGGTTCATTTACCCAATAGGGGTCAGGTGCTGGGATACTATTCATTACACCTCAGAGGTACTCTTTACCAAAAGCATATAAGATGTTGTTTCCTTGTACAAACAACATTGCTGAGTACAAAGCCCTAATCAATAGTATGAAGATCACCCTAGAGTGGAGAGTAGATTAACTAAATGTTCTTAGAGATTCACAATTGGTCATCAATCAAGTCAATGATATCTATCAGACAAGGGATGAAAAGTTGGTGCCTTATAAATGGTTGGTTGATGATCTCAATTAGTATTTTACTAACATCACATTTCAACAAGTTCCAAGGGCAGATAATAAAGTAGCAGATGCCATGGCCACTCTTGCCTCTATGTTATAGATGCCTGAAAATGATTTTAGACATGAATTACTAGTGGAGATGTTATGCTACCTAGCCTATGACTCCCCTGATTCCCAGATGATCTGTTCTATCATAGGACATGACTCATCCTGCTACCATCATATCTTCTCCTACCTTCATGACTAGATTGTTTCAGACCAGAATGAGAAACGTCACTTAATCTGTAGTGCTTCATGGTTCATCATCATCACTAATGACTTGTATAGACGTGGTCTAGATGGTACCCTTCTTAGGTATTTAGAACCTAATGAATCCAACCGAGCGTTAGTAGAGGTGCATGAAGGCATCTATGGGTCCCACTCTAACAGCCTGACATTGGCCCGTAAACTTATTAGAGCTGGTTACTATTGGCCAGATATGGAAAAAGAAGCAACACAGTTTGCTAAGTCTTGCAAACAATATCAACTACATGATAATCTGATTCATGCTCCAGCCAAGGAGCTTATTCCATTCATTACTTTCTATCCATTTCAACAATGGGCCTTTGACTTGGTGGGTCAGATTTACCCCTCATCCTCAAATAGACATAAGTTCATAATCACAGCTACAGACTATTTTACTAAGTGGCTGGAGGCAGTCCCTCTCACCGTTGCCAATGGAAAAATAGTAGCCATGTTTATTCTCAACTACATCATCTGTAGGCATGGTGTACCCTTAGCAATAATCATTGATAATGGGGGACAATTCAAAAATAAGGATTTGATAGAGCTATGCTCTAAGTTTTAAATTACTCAGCATTGGTCT
Organism: Thuja plicata; assembly: GCA_018584345.1. Taxonomy (NCBI): domain Eukaryota; kingdom Viridiplantae; phylum Streptophyta; class Pinopsida; order Cupressales; family Cupressaceae; genus Thuja; species Thuja plicata. The sequence goes on along the minus strand of MU223929.1, from coordinate 46,385 downwards.
TCCATCTATTATCCTCAGGGTAATGGACAGGCAGAAGCATCCAACAAGATTATCCTTAAAATCCTACATCGTACAATGCATAAATCCAAATGAGATTGGCATATCTGGATCAATCTAGCTCTTTGGGCATACAAGACCAGCATACAAACACCAACCAGGACTACTCCCTATGCTTTGGTTTCTGGAGTAGATGTTGTGTTACCAATTGAGGTTGAGATTCCTTCTTTGTGAGTCTCTCTAAAAGGCCTCATTACTGATGAAGATAATAGAATATCTTGGCTACAAGAGCTAGAACTACTTGATGAACATCGACAAGTGGTGTTCGATCACCTTAGAGCATATCAGAAAAGGATGTCCAAGAGATATAACAAGAAGGTTAGACCAAGAGATTTCCAAGCTGGTGACCTTGTTCTGGGGGAGAACCCTAAGAATCAACAACATCAAATCCAAAATGGGAAGTTTGAACAAAATTGGCTTGGTATGTATGTTTTCATTGCAGTGTTTGGGTCTGGTACCTATCAACTTTCTACTCCTAAAGGAGAACAACTCAAAGAGCCCATCAACGCTCTTCACCTGAAGCGGTTCTACAGTTGAGACATCTTCAGTGTGCTCTTGTATATAGCAAAGTCTTGAAAAAATGATCATCTTAGTGAAAACCTAGCGATAGGCACTTTGATGTATCTCCAAAAAAATCATATATTCCAAAAATACAAAAAAATTAAAAAATTGAAAAATACAAAAAAAGAGAAAAAGGGAAAAAGTGCCATTGATGAAAACCTAGCAAACAGGTGTCATGGTAGCAAAAAAAGAATTTCTTCCAAGAAGGTGAAAACCTAGTAAACAGGTGCCTCTTGTTCCACAATGCTATATCTATTGCAACACCACTTGGCTTTATGTATTTTCTTTCCTGCATTGCTACTTTCAGTTCCTGTCAAGACACCAACTTACATGGATTGAAATTGGTCATACTCTTAGAACAACCCTCCTAATCTAGGGGGCAATGTCCTATTATCTTTTAAGGATCTTCTTCACATTAGTCACTGGTGGTTCTCACTGTGTCTACCTACTGATGTATAACTTATACCATGATTGCTACATTTGAGCATCTCTCTCGTGTTAGTCACTAGTGGTTCTCACTGTGTCTATGCACTATTGATATTCTATTGAGATTGCTCACATTTGTTATAGTTGGAGTTATACTCACACGCTCTATCTATCAATACTCAGTCTTGACGATTCTATACTTTAGTTTGTACATATCTTTTGGTCACTTTTGTGACACTTTGGTTCCTTTGTGAACCCTCCTGACTTGTAATTGATTCAGCGCCATACACTTTGGGGCAATCAAATCTCATTTTTTCTCGCAACATACATCAAGTCAGTCATCATTACTTGGGGGCATGGGCCCCCCATTTGATCACATCTTTAGTTTACACCCAAGTTAGTAATATTGTCACTTCTCAAGGACAACTCTCTACTGACACAAATTAGTGTTTTTCAACACCACCATAAACAGTATTTTTTAACACTATCATTGGACACATCTATGTTTTTTTAACACACATCGGATATCTCAAATGTAAACATCTATTGATAACATTCAAACACAATGCATTCTCAAGCACAATGGTGTTTTTTAATACACTCTAAACATGAATACATTCAAAAACTTGGAAAATGGCTGAGTTATGCTTGAATATTTCTTTGTATGTTGTCTATTCTCATAGATTTCATTGATATTTTCTTTGTCTACTGCTTGTTGGTGTAGTCCCAATGATCTGGAAACATAAAATAAATAGGGTGTATGTTATAAGAGCTCCCACAATAAGGTGGAATAGCCTCACATCCCTCAATCTTATTTATTTGTATGCCATGGTGAGGTCGGTACTATCTCCTTGCTTGTTATTGCTCTGTTTGTTATTGTTTTGTTTTTTATTGATTTGTTTGTTTACGCATGATCGCAATCATGGTTATCTTGGCTTTGAATGCCTTGATACTGGTGTACTCTTGCAACATTAACTGGAAACAATGTTCAGGTCATCTTGGCTTTTGTTTCCTGGTGCTTATGTTCATTTCCTACATTTCATACAATGAAGAGTCATATTCATATCCTTATGGTTGCATTATGGTGCCAGTAAGGGTTGTATCGACTTTGATGTTCCAAAAAAAAAAACTCAATGATGATAAATATATGATGAGTCTCACAACCATGTCCTAAATTTGCACTCTCATATTGCATCTAGCATAGGATTGCATTTTCATTCTAGACTTGCATTGTGACAATGATTCAGTGTTCTTTTCATTGCATTCTTCTAGGTTCATACATTGGGGAGTTCTTCTTCACCATTCTGGTTTCATCATGACTGCACAAGTGTTTGGTCCTCGCTCTCAATTCTTCACATGTTCTTTGGTTAGCATTTGTCATCCTGCATGAGATGTTAGTATCATATACATATTCATATTCATGATTCATAAGTCATCTATACATTGCGTTTACATATATCATTTACATACATACATCTTTTCATCTAAATCATACATGTGCATTTCATAAATCTACATATATTTAAAACATGTTCATACATTTTCATACATGCTGAATCATCTAAAAATTTACGCATATAGGAAACATCTCATAAAGACAATCTGAGACATGTAATGATACCAAAAACAAGCTCATATATATATATATATATATATAATGTGTCAATACAAATACAAATGTGGCTACTCGAGCATGATCTATCTCAAAATGGTGATATAATACAAGGATGCCAACGCATCAGATACATCCTATGAGATCATTTCTATCTATCTATCAAAAATCCTAACTCTGGCCCTCTCCCTCATCACCTGAAGGAGGTGGAGGTGGGTCCCTATCTAGTGGAGGTGACATCTGTGCTCCCTCTGATCCTCTCACATAGCTCAAAAAATCTGGCCACCTAAGATGCCTCGTCTAGCACTGCGCCTATATATGATGCATAGTAATAAGCCACGTGTGCTATCTGATATCGCACCTCCTCTTATGCTGCCCAGAGCTTCTCTCAGAGATCTTGTATCTCCTAGTATCTATCTAATAAACATGCATCTTGCACTACTACCTATATGGTCAGATCTCCCACCTGCCTTGTGAGTTGTCTCACTCTCTCCCGTGATCATCGCTGGGGATCCTGAGCTAGGTCCTATGCTGGCTGATCCTCTTGCATAGGATCATCTTATTGTACCTCCTCCGGAGGGGGTACCTTCTACTCCTCGACCATCTACTCTACAGTCTATCTATGATACTGCCTTGTGCTACCACTACTGCTAGCCCCTACATCCATCCCCAAAGGTCATGCAGGGATGTCAGTCTATACTGTCCAGGGTTGAGCACCCTGCTGTAAGCTTGGTTGTGCCCTCTGCTGTGGTGGGGGAATTTGCATCTGCTAAACCTGTACCACTTGTGGCTGAATGACCGGGGGAGGTACCACATGTGCTCAGCCTGCTATACCCATAGGATCAGTGAATCTCAGAAAAGGGTGCGTAATGAAGTGCTCCCTATACTCGGTAGTCACACTGCCATCTGCCACATCTCGTAGGTAATCCCACTAAATTGGGACCAATGTGTGGATATCTATCATCGTGCACCCCTGGTCCAATTTCATCCCCTAGCCTCTCCTAATCTCGTTAGTAAATCAAGCATAAGCTGTGTACTCTTTGGAGATGTCCTATGGGCGCCCAAACTGTCACCATACCTGCTTCTATGGGAATCTCTCAATGATAGTAATCGCATGACCTATCATAGCATAGGGACAAAACATATGACTTAGCTGCTTTGCTATGTCATCCCAAGCCTCTGTCAACCTCTAGGGCCTCCATAATACTACTGCTAAATCATTGACCTATGCTCACCACTGGTTAACCTTACCCAGTGCAGGCTAGGTAATCATCCCCCTATATCAGAAAATATAGGGCTCCAAGGGCTGCCTCACATCCTCACATATCGGCCTAGTAATGAGAAGATGCTCCCAGGCCCATACCTGTAAAATAAAGACTCCCACTACCATGCTCTTCGCATCCTGATAGGTGATCTCATGCATCTCATGATACATGTGTGCTAGCATATACTGACCCCATCCATAGTGTCACGGTTGTGCCATCATTAGCTATAGTATCCTACCCAAGCCACACTCTAGACTGTGTTGTCCATGATCAAGCATCAAGTAACACCCCAAGAAGCATGCTAGTACCATTGGCACCCTGTGTGTTGGGCCATATGTACCGATCAGATCCTCCCATGGGATCGCTCTACCCATCATGAGGTCATCCTGAAAAATCTCCCTCAAGGCTGTTGTCCCCAACCCGGGTAGTGTAGCATACTCTACTCTTGCCCTCACAAAAGGTATCTTTAGGATCCGGTATATGTCCTCGGGAGTAATAGTCATCTCCCCTTGTGGTAAGTAGAGTGTGTTCGTTTCCAAATGGAAATGCTCAACCAAAGCTCCTAGTAATCTATGATTTACCCAAATCTCAGATATATCACATAATGAGCTCAAGCCCAAGGTACCTATGTTTGCTATCTTGGCATGATCTAACTATGACACCAAACTACTGATGGTAGGGTGATGCGATCTGAATGTAATGTCTAGAAAGTGGACCTGTAAGACATACAAACAACAAAGCACGATCAGTAGTCTACAATAATCAAAGCATAATGAGATAATAAAGCATTCAAGACATCCTACAAACATTAACAACACTAACA
>MU223929.1:23238-41591 GCA_018584345.1 Thuja plicata | reverse complement strand
TATATATATATATATATATATATATATATATATATATATATAATGTGTCAATACAAATACAAATGTGGCTACTTGAGCATGATCTATCTCAAAATGGTGATATAATACAAGGATGCCAACGCATCAGATACATCCTATGAGCTCATCTCTATCTATCTATCAAAAAGCCTAACTCTGGCCCTCTCCCTCGTCACCTGAAGGAGGTGGAGGTGGGGCCCTATCTAGTGGAGGTGACATTTGTGCTCCCTCTGATCCTCTCACATAGCTCAAAAAATCTGGCCACCTAAGATGCCTCATCTAGCACTGCACCTATATATGATGCATAGTAATAAGCCACGTGTGCTATCTGATATTGCACCTCCTCTTGTGCTGCCTAGAGCTTCTCTCAGAGATCTTGTATCTCCTAGTCTCTATCTAATAAACATGCATCTTGCACTACTACCTATATGGTCAGATCTCCCACCTGCCTTGTGAGCTGTCTCACTCTCTCCCATGATCGTTGCTGGGGATCCTGAGCTAGGTCCTATGATGGCTGATCCTCTTGCAAAGGATCATCTTATTGTACCTCCTCCTGAGGGGGTACCTACTACTCCTTGTCCATCTACTCTATAGTCTATCTATGAGACTTCCTTGTGCTACCACTACCGCTAGCCCCTACATCCATCCCCATAGGTCATGCGGGGATGTCAGTCTATACTGTCCAGGGTTGAGCACCCTTCTGTAAGCTTGGTTGTGCCCTCTATTGTGGTGGGGGCATTTGCATCTACTAAACCTATACCACTTGTGGCTGAATGACCAGGGGAGGTACCACATGTGCTCAGCCTGCTATACCCATAGGATCAGTGAATCTCAGAAAAGGGTACGTAATGAAGTGCTCCCTATACTCGGTAGTCACACTGCCATCTGCCACATCTCGTAGGTAATCCCACTAAACTGGGACCAATGTGCAGATATCTATCATCGTGCACCCCTGGTCCAATTTCATCCCCTAGCCTCTCCTAATCTCATCAGTAAATCAAGCATAAGCTGTGTACTCTTGGGAGATGTCCTATGGGCGCCCAAACTGTCGCCATACTTGCTTCTGCGGGAATCTCTCAATGATAGTAATCGCATGACCTATCATAGCATAGGAACAAAACATATGACTTAGCTGCTTTGCTATGTCATCCCAAGCCTCTTTCAACCTCCAGGGCCTCCATAATACTACTGCTAAATCATTGAGCTATGCTCGCCACAGGTTTACCTTACCCAGTGTAGGCTAGGTAATCATCCCCCTGTATCAAAAAATATAGGGCTCCAAGGGCTACCTCACGTCCTCACATATCGGCCTAGTAATGAGAAGATGCTCCCAGGCCCATACCTGTAAAATAAAGACTCCCATTACCATGCTCTTCGCATCCTAATAGGCGATCTCATGCATCTCATGATACATGTGTGCTAGCATATACTGACCCCATCCATAGTGTCATGGTTGTGCCATCATTAGCTATAGCATCCTGCCCCAACCACACTCTAGACTATGTTGTCCATGATCAGGCATCAAGTAACACCCCAAGAAGCATGCTAGTACCATTGGCAACCTATGTGTTGGGCCATACGTACCGATCAGATCCTCCCATGGGATCGCTCTACCCATCATGAGGTCATCCTGGAAAATCTCCCTCAAGGCTGTTGTCCCCAACCCGGGTAGTGTATAATACTCTACTCTTGCCCTGACAAAAGGTATCTTTAGGATCCGGTATATGTCCTTGGGAGTAATAGTCATCTCCCCTTGTGGTAAGTAGAATGTGTTCGTTTCCAAATGGAAACGCTCAACCAAAGCTCCTAGTAATCTATGATTTACCCAAATCTCAGATATATCACATAATGAGCTCAAGCCCAAGGTACCTATGTGTGCTATCTTGGCATGATCTAACTATGACACCAAACTACAGATGGTAGGGTGATGCGATCTGAACGTAATGTCTAGAAAGTGGACCTGTAAGACATACAAACAACAAAGCACGATCAGTAGTCTACAATAATCAAAGCATAATGAGATAATAAAGCATTCAAGACATCCTACAAACATTAACAACACTAACACAAAAGATTTTACATGTGACGTAGACTAATTTCATGTTCATTCTGACCACTTTTTCCCATGTGAAGAAGCAGATTTTCACGTGAAGAAGTTCTCTTTCGCGCGAAGAAGTTCTTTGACTTGTGCGACATTGGAATTTTGCGTGACCTTTTATCATTAGTCACATAAGAAAACGCCCTCTAGAAGGGTTTCTCATGCAAAACTGGGTATTCTCCCGCATGAGATTCCTCACCACGCGACGCGAAACATAGTTTCTTCATGTAAGATTTTCCTATAGGGCATGCGAAGAAACTACTTCTTTGTGACCCGTGACTCAATTCTAAAAAATGTACAAAAATGAAGCAAAAATTGACCGAAATGAATGAAATTTGAATTACAGAGGGGTTTCTCGACCACTTACAGGAGCTCCGTACGCTGCGGGCTGGTTGTGTCTCCTTGATTGCTCGAAAGGATGACTGCTGTAGGGAACCACCATTTTTGTTTTCTACTCCGAGCTCCTTTCTCACAAAGTCAAAGTGTTGAAATGATTTGAAAATGACCCTTTTTGTTCTTATATAGGGTTTGACCTAATTTTTCAAAGTGCTCCATTTTGCGCAAAAAATTCACCATTACCTAATTTGACCACTTTGAATCCATTTTCGTGATCGAAATTGAAATCTGAAACTTCTATATAGCTCAAAATCATATTTTAAAATTTTTAGGACTAACGCGATTGGATGCTTGTGCAGTCAATTTTCTGACATTGCTTTCTTGTCAGAATCTGATCATATCATCATTTTCTCAAATCTCTAACTTTTTTCCTCAAAATTCAACTCCGGTTAACTCTAGTCAAACCTGGTCAACTAGACCTCAAAATCACTCAAAATTGATTCTGAATCTTTCAAATTCTTTCACAATCTATTTTGAGTTCTTCTTAATCTCTAATTCAACATCTATCTACAATTTTTTACTCTCCATCATAATTATGATGTGTCATCTTTCTATTTCACTCCCGAGGGGGCAAGTTGATTACATCATTAAATCTATTTCAGTCAATCTGATTTAATTTTCAAAAGTCCTCATTGCTAGGGGCATCTCATCACTTAGGGCGTGTTCAATTTTTCATACCTCACAGTCAAAATTGGATACTCCACAATCAATAAGGGCATCTTTGTTTCTTACATCTTGTCATCTTTTAAGTATCTAAGTAATCTAACTCAGATTCTTGAGGATCAAGCTCTATTCTGGAGATGGTTCTCGAAAACTATCTTTTGAGATAGGTATTGGGGAAATCTAACCGTGACTCCTGAAGGTTAAGCCTCATTCTGGGGATAGCCTTGGGAAAGATGTCAATCTAACCAGTGTCTTGGAAATCTAACCTAGATATTGGGAGACTAAGCTTCATTCTGGAGATAGTCCCAAAATCTCTATTGATTATCTTTTGAGATAGGTATCAAGGAAATCTAACCCCGACTCCTGAAGGTTGAGCCTCATTCTAGGGATGGCCTTGTAAAAGATATCAATCTATCTAGGTATAAGGAAATTCTAACCCAAATCCCTCAGGATCAAGCTTCGTTCTGAAGATGACCCTTGAAAACTCTACTTGACCGACATCTTGGAAACCTAACCTAGACTTTGGAGAGTCAAGATTTGTTTTAGAGATGTCTATGAAATCTTTGCATCATCAATTTTCAAATCTATTCTTCTATGCTTCAGGCATCAGACTATTCTTTGAATCAATGCATTGCTCGCACATCAATTCAAAGAGGGGCAAAATGTAACACCCCTAAATTGGCATTTTGTAACCTTAACCAATTTTGTTGCATTTGTTATTATTCTAAATCATCAAAGTCCTATTGTACTAGGCAATTCTGAGTTTTTAAATGACTCTACTCAACCTAAGTGTCAAATGCAAAAAATCCTAAATCTCTATTAATCATACATTATGTTTAATTCCTAAATACCTACTTAGCTAAACAAACTTTATGATCGAATTAATTTAATTACTAAAGTCCTAGCACTTTAATTAAATTAAATTCACCCTCTTTAGCTAAGACACATGAAAAGGGAATTAAATGATATTTAATTATTAAATAAATATCCTTAGTTTCAATAATTGAATTTAATTATTCAGATAATTAAGAAAAAGCAATTATGAGGTCATATTTATTTAATTAATTGGATAATCTCTCACAAATCTTTCTTCTGTTCAAAATTGGAAACTTCTCTTTAATTGTGCTTTAAAGAGAGATAAAACAAATAAACCAATTAAATCAAAGGAAAGAAAATAGCTAAAGCAGAGAGAAAACAATTTATTATATTCTTTTGAATAAAGCTTTCTATTCTGAACTAGCTTTTCTATCTATTTTATTTCAAAGAGGAAAGTTTCTATTCTGATCATCTCTGAGTCTATAAAAGAACTCTCATTCTCTCATTCAAACCCCCACTCACTTTTATGCATTGTTAGAATGCTGAATTATTGTCTCATTTTCTTTCTAAATCTCATATAGAATAATTTCATCATTGCAATAAGATAGTTTCAATTTCTAGAATAATTGCATTGAAAATCATGTCTTAGATCATCTTACATCTTTCATTTCTTAGAATAATCTTGCATTGTATTGCATTCATGGAGATAAATCCTTAATTACTAGATTGGTCAATGGTTGTGAGACTCTCGTCCTAAGAGCAATTTTGAAAACCCCATCTGGATAGAAGGCAACAGGTTGAATCATGCAGACAGGCAGGATGAATAATCTCATATTCAGTCTTGTGTGTATCTGGTGAAGAAGGACTATGTTGAAGTGTATGGTGAGTTAAAAAGGCCAAATTTACCACATACAATTATGACTAAGTGTGTAACACTAATAGACAACATAACTTGGAGATCAACAATCTCCCCCTTTGATATTAGAGGAAAAAACACTTTGTCATGACTCTTTAGTCCCTTGAAAAAAATAGTAATCAAGTATACCAGAAACTGCCTCTAAGATTATGAATCGGTCTTCATAAAGACTTCACTATACATATACACCATAATCTTAAGTACATAACTCCAAAAATAACAAAATAGTATGCTATGCTTTTGTTAGAATAACTGAGAGGGGGGGGGTGAATCAATGGCCTCAAAAATTTATCCTTAAATCAACCCAAAAAATTATTACCACATTTATAAGCCTCTTGTTATATTCATTCCTACAATATGATTGCCTTGAAATATTAATAACAAATAACTACTGCTTGGATTACTCTTTCAAACCTTATTCTTACTTTTACTGATTAGCATTCTTTCTATTTACCGAAATACAGTAAATAACTAGTTTATGCCGATCAATCCAGATTTACTTATGTGAAATGCAAAATAATAAAGTAATGACTCATAAACACTTTGACACATGGATTTTTAACGTGGAAACCATGTTAAGGAAAAAACCATTGGGACTGGTAACCCAAATTTTCACTCTTCTGAAGTGAGCTCGGTGAAGATCCAACCCTGTTAAAGGTTACAAAAAAACTGTTAAGTGTGACCTTGTTAGAGTATTTAAATGAATAGTTTGTCACTTAGTATCTGGCATCTAATTCTACCATCCTTGATCAAACACTCACTTGGCCTGTCAATAGGTATCGGGCATATCTAATGCTACTTTGTATGATCAAACTTTTTGACACTCCTTGAGATGTATCTCAATTAGAAAAGACTTTTTAGTCTTGCTAGGTTAAGAGACTTGATGCTTCGATGGTTAAATTGAAACAATAAATGATCTATTCAAATATACAGCTAAAATTATAGGTTTTTAGATCTATTGTAAGTACATTACCTTTCTGATTAATGTTATCAATTCAATACCTTTTCTCCACACTATTTTTCTCTGTGATGATGTATCACTATTCATCGGTGTTTAAAGAATTTAGCTCTTTCCTTAGCTTGATTGATTAGGTCTACATGAAGACTTTCTTCTCCTTCAGAATCTCTTCAGCATCTATTCTCTTATCACTCCCCTAATTCACATTGAATTAGCTAGTCTCTGATATAGACATGATTTCACTGTTTCTTGGCTTTCTTGATCTTGATGTGATCCACAATTCTTGGCAATTAGATTTAAAGAAAAACTCCTATTTTATCTCATAGAGATCTTCTTGCCAACGGGAAAAAAACAACTTTAAATCCTTTACTTATCTCTATCTTTATCTTGATGATTAAAATAATGATAATTACCAGTTAAGTCTATATTTAACTCTTGAAAACTAATTCTTTTGTCATTTTTGAACTCTTTATTTTTTCGGTCAATACTTTAGTTAGTCATTGGTGACAACCGACTGTTCCATTAGTGAGACTTTAGTTGTCTTCAAGATCTCCATCCATCAGCGTTGTCTATCCATCGGGCAAAAATGTAACTATATCTGTTGGGTTACACTGTGCTTTGCTCATCGATTAACACTGTGACTTTTCTCGTTGGTAATGTTGTGCTTTTTCTCGTCGGGTAACACTGTGACTTTTCTCGTCAGTAATGATGTGCTTTTTCTCATCGGGTAACATTGCGAATTTTCTCTCATTGGTTTACTTTTTCCGTCGATGTACACTCCATCAATGTATAAAGTCACATTGTGAATACTTAACTTTTATGCATTACTAATAGCATAGCATTTGATTCATTGGTTCTTTGAATTATTTATTCATATATACATGACCATATAGATTATATCAAGTTCACATCAATGACAATTAATATATTAAGTAATTTAATTTCTTGCATTAGCTTTATGTGTCTCGGTGATCATCAACTTAACATCTTCAAACATTCAATCAGTTATAGTTCATGAATCTCTCCCTTTGGCATTGATGGAAACACACTACATTATCACACTATATTATCACTAATACAATATGAAATATAATAGTTGAAGTTCATCAAACTACCAATCTCATGTACTATAACTGATACAAATATCTAGTCCTTGATAAGCTCACATAGCTTAGATTTGATTCTTGTAGCTCTCTTTTTGTCTTCAATCCCTTCACTAGATAGATGTAGAATCTTTCTGCTTTTGATGTGATGTGTTCTCTTCTTGTGTCAAAATCTCTCCTTTTGACTATTCTTTTACTTTGATGTCTCTTTTCTCTCTTGACAACAATCTCTCCCTTTGTATGTACTCTCATTTTCTGGTTACATCTCTCCCTTTGGATAATGTGATAAAGGATATAATCTCTCCCTTTGAAAACAATGCCAAACGAATATTTGATAGTAATGCCAAACAATATTTTCTATCCATTCAATATATTCCTTGAATTTCCCAATCCATCAGCAATATAACAACTCTAGTTCTTGGTGTAGACAAATACCTTCTTGTGTACAAATGTATCTTTGAAGTCCATCTCTTTTCTTGCATCAACATGAATGATATTTAGAGAATATGTAGGCTGATGCAGCCTTATAGTCATCTTACTGACCAGTAAGATGACTAAATGCATTCTTGGGCAGTGGCTTGGTGAAGATATCAGCTAATTGTTCCTTTGATTGCACATACTCAAGTATTACATCCTTTTCCTGAAATTTTTATCTCAAATAATGATACTTGATAGCTTTGCTTTAGCATGCATGACTAGATTCTTGGAAATGTTAATTGCACTAGTATTGCCACAATAGATAATTACTGGTTCAATAATTTTCATATTCATTTTTTCCAGTAACTGTTTGATCCATGCAATATATGAGCAGTTTGAAGTAGTAACAACATACTCTTCTTCTATAGTAGACTGAGAGATGCATCGTTGCTTCTTGTTGATCCATGTGACAAGTCTGTCACCCATAAAGAATGCTCCTCCAGTTGTGCTCTTTCGATCATCAATGTTTCCAGCCCAATCAGCATCGGTAAAGACCTTACGTTCAAATTTACTTTCTCTTATATACCATAAGCCATAGTCCTTGGTATTCCTTAGATATCTTAGGATTATTTTCACAACAGTCATATGTGATTCCCTGGGATTAGTAGAAAATATTACAACTATTCCTACTGCATGTGAAATATCTAGTCTAGTATGTACAACATACATGAGTTTGCCAATCATTGATGTGTACAAAGTCTAATTTACCTCAGATGACTTGTCCTCCTTTGTCATCTTACATCTAGTTGTCATCAGTGTTCCAACGGGCATGAAATCTTCAATCTTGAATATTTTTACGACTTCCTTGATGTATTTGGATTGTGTAATGAAAATGCCTTCATCTTGTTGCATGATCTATAGACCAAGAAAGAACTTGATCTCTCCAAACATAGACCTCTCAAAATATTTTCTCATTTCATTTCCAAATGATTTTCATAGCATATCATTGCCTCCAAATATGATGTCATCAACAAATATTTCAACAATCAAAATGTTAGCATCAGTATCTACCTTCAAATAAAGATTATTGTTTTCACTAGTTCTTACAAATCTAATACTTATGAGACAGGAATGAAGTCTTTCATACTAGGCTCTTAGTGCTTATTTTGATCCATATAAGGATTTGTGTAGTCTACATACAATGTTCCTCTTGTCTAGATCAACAAACCCTTCTGGTTTCTCAATGTATACCTCTTCCTCAAGTATTCCATTTAGGAATGAAGACTTGACATCCATCTGGTATACCTTGAATCCTTTAAATGTAGCATAAGAAAGTAATATTCTCACTCCTTCTAGCGTAGAAATGGGTGCAAAGGTTTCTCCATAGTCAATCCCTTCTTCTTGTGCATACCCCTTGCATACTAGTCTTGCTTTGTTTTTGGTGACTTCTCCATTCTCATTCAACTTATTTATGAATATCCATTTGGTACCGATGTCATTCTTGTCATCTAGTCTTAGTACAAGTGTCCATGTCTTGTTTTTCTCAATCTTCTCAATTTCTTCATTCATGGCACTAATCTATTCTTCATTATCAAGTGAAGCATTGTCATATTTTGGCTCAAAATCAAAAATTAGACATCTTGTGTTTAGAGACTTACTTCTGGCTCTCATACTAGCCTTCTTATCTCATATGATCTGGTTTTGTGGATGGTTCCTTCTAACATAATTGGAAAGTATAGGTTCAATTCTTTGTCTATCATCTTGATCATCATTTTGTCCTTCATTATGATCTCCATCGCTTGGTACATCATCTTGAGAAATATCCTCATTTTTGGTATTTGCAGCCTAATGCTCGGTTGCAATATTCTGTTGCTCAGGAGCTATACATTGTTGTTTGGGTAGAGTTTCAGTTTCTTCATTCTAAAAAAACTTTTTGTAGTCCTTTGGTTCTTTTGTGCTTTCCTTTTCATTCTTCTCTGCAAATTCATCTATCTTTATATTTTCACTTTCAACAATTTTGTTAGAGGCTTTATTGAGACATTTATAAGCCTTACTCTTGGTGGAATACCCTAGAAAGATACCTTCATCACTTTTAGAGTCAAGCTTTCCATTTTTATCATTTTTTAAGATATAACATTGACTACAAAAGATCTTGAAGTAATGTACATTGGGTGTGTAACCAACCATAGATCATAGGGTGTCTTCTTGGTGTCTTTCTTCAATTGTACTATGTTCAATGTGTAAACAATAGTATACAAAACTTCCCTCCAGATGATTCGGGTGATGCCTTTCTCTATCATCAGTGTCATTGCACAATCAACAATGGATTTGTTCCTTCTTTCAGTAATTCAATTTTGTTGTGGTGTTCTTGGTGTAGAGACCTATCTTTTGATTCCATGCTCATTGAAAAAGTTAGTGAATTCATCTGAAATAAATTCCCCTCCTCTATCTAATCTTAAGCATTTCAATTCCTTACCACTTTATTTTTCTACCATTGCTTTGTACCATTTAAACATCTTGAATGCTTCTGATTTATCTTTTAGAAACATAACTATCATCATTCTAGAGTAATCATAGACAAAGAGAATGAAATATCTATCATCATAGTAACTCTTTGTCCTCATGGGTCCACATAGATTAGTATGGAATAATTCTAGAATAGCATCAGATGTTTGGGTTTTTCTTTCAAAACTAGACTTTGTCATCTTACCTTTTTGACAATTTTTGCACATGATATTGTGTGGCTCCGACATGCTCGGTAAACCTCTTACATTTCTCTTTTTTCTTATCTTTATCATGTTGTCAAAATTTAAATGACACAATATTTTATGCCACAACCGTATGTCTTTGTTTCTAGCCATTAAGAAAGTGGTGTTAGTATCATTCAGATAGAATAAGTTACCTTTGGTCTGTTCACCAATTTTGATCAATCTTCCTAATTCATTGAAGATATTTTCCTTCTTATTCTCAAATGATACTCGGTGAAGTGAATTATTCAGCTTCAACTAGACAAGGTGTGTCATTACCCATTCTTAGTATACCACCATTATAATACTTAAAAGTATTAAAATTTTCTATGTCAATGGTCATGTGGTGAGTGCAGCCACTATCTATGATCTGGATATCATTCTTTCTAATGTTAGATATGAGTGTAGTTTCTACATACCTTTCATCTTCATCTGAATCATCTTTTACTGCCACTAACACCATCTTGATGTCTTCATCATATTCGGTGTCAGTATCTTCATCTTTGCATGTATCTAGGTAACTTTCCTTCTTTACTATGTCCTTGTAGTCTGGCGTATCTCTTTCTTTTTGATTGTCAGTGTCTTCTATAATCTTAGTTATCACCTTTGTCAAAATTCTTTTCAAATGATCTATCATTAATTTTGTCATCTTTTCTTCTATTAAGAAATCTTTTAGCAAAGTGTCCAATCTCTTTACAATTAAAACATACAAGTGGTAATTTACCTTTGTATTTACATTTGCCTCTCTGCATTCTTCTAGTCATAAGTTCTTCAATTTCATAAAGATCTTCTTCTTCACTTTCACTTTCACTATCTTTTCTCATAGTGTGTTTATGAATTGATTTACTTATTCTCAAAGAAGATTTGAATAAAGACTATATGTTTGGTAAGACACTGTTATCAAAGTTATTCATCTCAAATGAAATCAGTCTTCATATCAAACTATCTAGAGTAACATTTTTGTTTTCTACTACTCTCATTTCTTGTATGACAGATATTCTAGTAGCACAAGTAGGCAGTAAGGTTCTTAGAATTTTACTTACCACTATCTCTTCATCTAGTACACCTCCAACTCCTCAAATAGCATTGACTAACTCTTTTATTCTCGTATTGTATTGTGTGATGTTTTCACCTCCTTTCATTCTGAGATCATCAAAATTTCCTCTAAGGATTTATTCCTTGGCTCTCAGAACATTTATATCACCACCATGTACAAGCTTCAATTTATCCCACATCTACTTTGTAGTTGTGCATGTTTTGACATCTTCAAATTCAGCATTGGAGAGTGAGGAAGCAAGATTTATTATCATGCAGTTGTGCTCATGATTCTCTCTCATTTTTTCAACTGTGAGTACTCCTGTGGGAAACACATATTCAGTATCTAAGTATTGAGTAACATCATTTCCAATACCTAATAAGTGGATCCTTATCCTGCTTTTCCATGAAGCAAAGAAGTCTTTGTTCAACTTGGACACATCTCATCTATTCATCGTGTGATCTTTAGCTTAGGTCTTGAAACCTTCCTTCTAAGCACACAAGCTCTGATACCAATTGTTAGAATAACTGAGGGGGGGGTGAATCAGTGGCCTCAAAAATTAATTCTTAAATCAACCCAAAAACTTATTACCATGTTTATAAACCTCTAGTTATTTTCATTCCTACAAGACAATTGCCTTGAAATATTAATAACAAATAACTACTGCTTAGATTACTCTTTCAAACCTTATTCTTACTTTTACTGATTAGCAGTCTTTCTATTTACCAAAATATAGTAAATAACTAGTGTATATTGATCAATCCATATTTACTTATGCGAAATGAAAAACAATAAATTAATGACTCATAAACACATTGACACATGGATTTTTAATATGGGAAACCTGTTAAGAGAAAAAGCACTGGGACCGGTAACCCAAATTTTTACTCTTATAAAGTGAGATCGCTAAAGAGCCAACCCTATTAAAGGTTACAAACACACTGTTAGGTGTGACCTTGTTAGAGGATTTAAATGAATAGTTTGTCACTTAGTATATGGCATCTAATGCTACCATCCTTGATCAAACACTCACTTGGCCTATCAATAGGTATCAGGCATATCCAATGCTACTTTGTATGATCAAACTTTTTGATACTCCTTGGAATGTATCTCAATTAGAAAAGACTTTTAAGTCCTGCTCGGTTAAGAGACTTGATGCTTCAATGGTTAAATTGAAATAGTAAATTGATCTGTTCATGATCTGATGTTAGGATCTAGGACTGTTGCACATGAATAATAACTTTTTATCCCAATTAAATGAAGGTCTTCAAAATTTAATTAAAATGATTTTATAAACATAATAATTAAAAAATGATAATTTGAACAAAAGAGAGAAAAATGAGAGAAGAAAAAACACAAGTTGATAACGGAGTTTTCCAATTGGCTACGTCTCCGGGGCCCTCCAATAGAGTGGCCGATCCTTGATTCTACTCCAAAAAATGGTTACAAGATCTTCAACCTGTTACAAGATTCACACCTCCTTGGACGATAATGAATTACGAAAGAAATCCTCCTTTACACACGCAACAAGCTTGTTATAAGCTCCAAATGCATAAGAACAAAATTCACTATCAGAGTCCTAATTCCAACTCTGATTCTCTCACAATTTTTCCTCCAAAAATCTCCACTAAAAATCCCACAAAAATCCAGTAAGTCACACTCCCTTTTTCACCCCTTTTTATACAAAGAATTTACTCAATATGGTAGATAACCATATGATTTAAAAAATATACTCAATCTCCTATTTTTACAACAAATCCCCCAAAAATAATAATATCTCTTAAAAAACACCCATAAAGATAACATACTTCTTAAGATTGCCACCAAAATAACTTTGGAATATCTTATGGACAATTTTTAGACTTTGTTATCAACCGATATAAATATATTTTATCCAAAATTATTCCCACCGAATCTACTGGCTTTGGAAATCTTGGCATTATTGGGAGAATGGGTCGGTGGTTGGTTCCAACCATCGGCCCACCATTTATGGTTAATAGCCGCTACTAGTGGTTAAGTTAAACATGTGCACAACACATTCCAAAACTTGTTAGCAGCACGTTGGTTAAGAAAGTAGTGGTAAAACTTTGAAGGGGCTAGAGGTCACGAGTTCCATTCCTACTATGGCCGTTTTACTTTGTTTTGGAATTTTAAGTGGCGGGACATGTAGTTAAAACAAACAAACACCATATTTAATTCAATGAAAACATGTGCCGCATTGGTAAGGAGGAGTAATGGTAAAGGAGAGGTCAGGGGTTTGAATCTCCTAACTTTTAACAAGGGCTGTTGTTGAAGACCCTTTGGTGCCACATGACGCACAATCATTGGGCCGCATGGCACAATTAACTTGTCATAGGATGACAAGTGTCATGTCCAAATTAGTAATTTTCTGATGAGATGACAAGTGTCACGCCTAGATTGGACCAACTATGCACTTTCCAATTTCACTCAAAATTCCATGTCACTTGCCACATCAGCATTAGTGTTGACTGTACTTGCTGACATCATCAAGTCAACCTTTTCCTTTTGCAACTTTGACTAGTCATAGCTTCTTCATACATACTCTGTTTGACTTCATTCAAGTTGCGTTGGATTCGTATCGATAAGCTCTTCGATATGGTATTGATTTTAGGAGCATTTGGAACACTTTAATTTTTAGTGAAATATCCACCTGGATCAGTTCATGTATACAACTAGAATTGCAAATTTTTAGATCTGTTGTAAGTACATCACCTTTCTGATCAATGTTATCAATTCAATAAGTTTACTCCACATTGTTCTTCTTTGTGATTTTGTATTAGTGTTCAACAATGTATGCAAAATTTAGCTCTTTCCTCAGCTTGATTGATCAAGTCTTAATTAAGACTTTCTTCTTCTTCAGAATATCTTCAGCATCTATTCTCTTGTCACTCCCCTAATTCACACTGAATTATCTTTTCTCTTATATAGACATGATTTCACCATTTCTTGGCTTTCTTGATCCTTGCATGATCCACAATTCTCATCAATTAGATTTAAAGAAAAACTCAAATTTTATCTTGTAGAGATCTTCTTGCCAACTGGACAAAATAGCTTTAAATCCTTTACTTATCTCTGGCTTTATCTTGTCAATTAAAACAATGATAATTACCAGTTACATCTATATTTATCTCTTGACAGCTAAGCCTTTTGTCATTTCTGAACTCTTTCTTATGTCATTCAATATTTCAGTTAGTCGTCGGTGACAAATGGTTATTGCATCGGTGAGACTTCAGTTGTCTTCAGGTTTTTTGTCCGTTGGTATTGTCTATCCATTGGGAAACACTATAATTATGTCCATCAAGTTACATTGTGCTTTTCTCATTGGTTAACACTATGAATTTTCTCATCGATAATGTTGTGTTTTTTCTCATTGGGTAACACTGTGACTTTTCTCATCGGTAATGTTGTGATTTTGCTCATCAATAATGTTGTGATTTTGCTCATCGGTAACACTATGAATTTTCTCTCGATGGTTTACTCTGTCCATCGATGTGTGGTTCGTTGGTGTATACAGTCACTTTGTGAATACTTAACTTTTATGCATTACTAATAGCTTAGCCTTTGATTCATTAGTTCTTTGAAGTCTCTAGTAGTATGTACATGAGCATACAGATTATATCAAGTTGAAATCAATGACAATACAATACATTAAATTATTTAATGTCTTGCATTAACTTTTTGTGTCTCGGTGATCATCAAATTAAAATATTCAAACATTTAATCATTTATAGTTCATCAGCTTTGTCTACCCAAATCATTATGTTATATCCCTTGTCTGCGTCTGTTGCATTTCCCCATAGATTACATTTTATTGTATTTCACCATTTTTTTTGTCACACTTGTCTGCTAGGGTTGTAGGGGTCAAACCATACTTGTCCAAAAATGGTGTATGAATCTATAGGATCATTGACAATGAATTACCCCAACTGGTTCTAATAGACTCCAAAACTTGTAACTTAATCTCTAGCTTGGTAGGTAAATCAATCAAACTCTCTACAATATTCAGAGGTGGTTCTCTTTGTGCTAATTATTTTTTAGCTGATAACTCTCTCTGCATCACTTCCAAATGAGGTATCAACATAGTCTAAATATAAATCAAATTAGCCCTTATTCTACCATCATTATCCATGAGATTGGATGATATCCCTTGGGCACGAGTCAACCTAGTAAAATGAATAGAGCTGGCATTTGCATCCATGCTTAGTGAATGTCCTATTGACTTAATGTTTGATTGTAGCTTCTCAATAAGATGTTGATTCTACTTTGTAAATAATTTTACATCACACATTTTTTTATACAAAGAAAGAACATTTTCTTCAACTTCTTCTATGTTACTTACCAAATCACAAAGTGCAACCTTTTTTACAATAATTTCTTTTACAACTTTCTCAAGGAATTTGGCTTCAAATTTTCTCTCAGACCATTGCATGATCTTCTCATTAGCATCAATATCATCATTTTTCACCTTTTGAACAATATGAACCAATTTATCTACAATAGGTGCTTGCTCATTTACATCTTGAAGCTCGAATGCGTCAACAAATATATCTTTGGTATCATGTAATACATGCTTCTATTGATTTTCTTATTTCATTTTCTCTTGGATGCTCTTCCTTTTTAGTAAACTCTGCGAAATCTGTACTTTCTCATAAGATAAGTTATCAGTGTCCCATTTTGGAATCACTATAACTTCATCAAGTGTTACATTAGTGCTCAAAGATTTATCATTTTTCTTATGTGACTTATTTTTCTTAGTCTCTAGTGTGCTTCTACTCAGTTTCTACTCTCCCTGCAATGTATTAGTGTCACCACTAATTAAGACTAACTCCTTCTAAGTAAAAATTACCTATTGTTAGGGTGTATCAACAATATTGGTTTTAGTAAGTGGTAGCCTTATCAGTGCTTGAATAGCCTCTTTCTCTATGGGCTCATGTTTCTCCTAGGTCTCTATAGTCTTAGTCTCCTCTATTTCTCCTTTATGAGGTTCAAAGATATCTATTGCAAACTTATCTGCTTGATATTCTTTTCTCTTATCTTCTTCTTCAATAACTTCAAAGTTTTCCTTGGTAAGGGAATCTGGAATGTTAATTGTAGCCTAACCCTACTCCTCGACATTCAAACCCAGTGTTTCCTCACAAATAATTGTGGTTGAGTCATCAATTGCTAGATCCTTTGTTTGTGCATCCTCAACCTTCTCCTTTATCTCTTCCTCAACATTATCCAGCTCATCAATATCTTCTTTATTATCAATCTCAACATGTTCTAATATGCCTTCATCTTTGCTTGCACTCTTACCAACTAAAAATACAAAAATTATCTTCAATATTCTTTGGCTCTGTTATACAACTCCTTCAACATATTTCCTTTGTATTGAGTATACTCTCAACTTAGGAATGAATCTATTCCTATGTTGCTTCATGAATTTTGTTCTCTATTTTTGTGTTAGTTCAAACATTGTTTGGGCTAATGCCCCTTCTCTAATTTGCCTTTCAATCTTAAGAGAAAATTGTCACCTCTCATTATTCTTCTTGAAAAATTCATCAAGGACTAGATTCCCAATCTCTAAAGGTGTCATCTTTTATGACTCTAACATATCCCTCATGGCCTCTTCTATCTTTTTCTTGTCCTCGGTACTCAATTGTTCAAACTTAATGAAATTGAATCCTGACAAACTTGTTGAACTCCTTACGTTATGACAAATCTCATCAACATTTGTAGGATGTTTATATGTAGAAACTTTTAATTTTCTTATTTCTTCTGTATCTGTCATGTCTTCATCTTCATCATCTTTACCCAATATGTATTTCCTTCTCTACTTCCTCTTAGTTTTTCTTGGCTCAGCTTAAGTTTTTAATTGTTTCCTTTTCCTTCAACTTTCTTTATTAAGATTTTCTTTGGTGACTTAGTTGTTATTGTAGTTGTTGATTCCCTGCTTCTTGGTCTAGATGTGGCAGGAGGAGTAGGTTTCTTCTTTTAACTTCTCTTCTTAGTTTACTCGACACCCATCAATTTCTTACCATTCTTATCCACTTCAACATCTTCCCCTTCACTCTCTTCTGAATGACTAGATTGTTCCTCACCTTGACCATGTATGATCTGTATTGGTGTATCATCTTCTTCTTCTTGTTCTCCAAACATCTTCTCAAGGTTCTTCACTATTTTATTTCTCATACTGTCCATGTTTGCATCCTTCAATCCCATGGTTATCTTTGATTTTACTTCTTCATACTTCCAAAATACCATAGCATTTTTATCAACTTTGTCTACAAGTAATGCTATGATTATTGCTGATGTTTCATCTATATTTACTTCATAAGATAATGACCTCAACCATGCTACCCTCAACACTAAAGCTTGCACATAGGTATAATAAGTATCAACTAAAAATAAAATATCATCATAATGCTTCTCTACTAGTGAAACAAGAATTATGCTCCTTATTCTCATCTTCTTTTCGAATTACATAAAATAGGTTCCCATGACATTATCAAAATTCTCTCCTATCTGATGTATAAAGTCATTAATTTGATGTGTCACTGGTTGTTCCTAACTCCATACGACATCTCCTATAATAGGAAAAGTATTCTAAACATAGAAAAATATGAAAACTAACAGGGATCTGAACTAACACATAGAATTATTTACCTTCCTGATTGATGATAAGTTCTCAGCAAGTTGAGTCATCTGTAACTCGGTAAGATCACATGTATGATCTTTCTTCACTATCTTCCATGCCTGATCAACTGCAACATAGGGAACACTATCCAATATGCCTGACTAATAAAACTTGTGTGCAATCAGTCTAACTGCAAAGTCAATTTCAGGATCTATGATCATTTACATTATCATTCCTCTTTTGTTCCACTCGAATAAAATGTTCTTCTCAACCTCTTCTTTACTCTAACAATGCATTTTTATTTTCCCTTGTGCAATAGGGTAACCAGTGACTTGGTGGATGATATCCTTGGTAATATTCATTGGTCCATTCTCCAGCCATAGACTCATATCATGTACTTTGTTCAGAACTATCCTGATCCATTCAATTTTGAAGTCGCGGGGTAATATAAGGCATGGAATAACCTATTTTCAGAAATGTCTTGATGCTCAACATTCAATGCCCCATTTTCACATAGTTTTTATAGGCTTTCCTCAACTCAAAATCTC
>MU223929.1:3391-14111 GCA_018584345.1 Thuja plicata | reverse complement strand
AGGGGGACCCAACATTTTGCACACAAGATGTAGGGACGGGGATGCAGGGCATAACAAATGGCGACTATCTGGGACAAATGCCTTAGCGCATTTGAGAACCATAGAATCTCTGGTTAGCACAACTGGAGTAAATCGTCCTCCCAAAGTGTTTGACAAGTAGAGAGTAGCATATCCAAGAGAACCTGACGACACAGGAGTCAGTCTGTAGTCTTTCATCAGTGGTGTCGTGTGTGCTTTGGAAGGAAATCAAGCTGATGACCTCTGAGAGGAAATAGAGAAACGGTGCTAATTACATCGAACCAGTCATCAATTTAATTGCTTTTCCCCCGGAGACCAGAATTTTGTCCCGCTTATCCCCATTACTTCATTTATTCACTTCTAGGTAGGGAAGGCGGTACTTCTTTCACCATTGAGCCCAAGCTTAGCTAAAATTCAAATGGCGGTACTTCTTTCACCTATCCACCTATATTTAGATATTTGGAGAGGATAAAACTCCAGACCCAGAAGGAATTCCTTTGGATTTTCAGACATGGATCAACTAATCAGTACAGCTGATCTACCCTCAACGTGTCTGATTACTTTTTCCTTATATTATTATTGTTCACTGATTGCCAGACTCCCGGAGACAACACCCAATGGAGATTGCTCGAAAATGTGTCATAACTTGCAAATAATCCCAGAGACCGGGTTGATCCCACCGTGATAAAGACAGATTTTAAAGTTCACCATGCCAGAGGCATTGCACCAGAAGCCAAATTTATGTAAAGCATTCCCGTTCCAACAAGATGGAACAAAAAACCGAGGCCAAAAGAAAACCAAAAGCGAAAACAAAGACAACAAAAGAAAAAGGGGAGACTGCCCCAGAAGGCAGCCAACAAGACTATTTACAAGTGGGAAATTTACATATAATACAACTTTGGACAAACTCACCCTTACTCAAAGTAATGTTTGAGAAACTGCCCATTAACAGGCAATGCGACAGGTTCTCCAGTCAAGGTGTTAAGGTGAAAAGTATTTGCCCCGAAGATTTCTGAAATTAGGTATGGTCCGAGCCAGAGCCGTTGAAACTTGGTGTGCTTTCCCTTCTTCTCCCGGGCCTTATCCCATAGCAAGACCAGATCTGAGATCTGAAAAGCCTTGTACTGGGCTCTTCTGTCAAACCATCATTTTACCACTGCTTGATGACATGTGAAATGTTCAAGGGCTGTGTCTCGCTATTCTTCCATTCTCACTAGGTTTAAGAGTCAAACCTCCACAATGTTGTCCCTGTTGTTGAATTCCTGCATAAACTATAAAACAGGGATTTGTAAGTTGACTGGGAATACAGGGTTCTGACCGTAAACCAAGTGGAATGGGGATGTCCCTAGGGCGGCCTTGATACAAATACGATCCACCCAGAGGGCGAACTTTAGTTTTTGGTGCCAATCCCGGGGATTTTGTTCCAATAGATGTTTGATCACCTCAAGTAGATTCTTGTTCATAGATTCAGCAACGCCGTTTCCCTGGGGGTAATAGTTGCTGGAGAACTTCAGCGTGATCTTTTGGTTGTAGGTCCATTCAAGTAATTGTGTGGAAGAAAATACCGGACCATTGTCACATACTAAAGCAAAGGACATTCCAAACCTTGTGACGATGTTCTCTTCCAAGAACTTGATAACTATGTTCGCCGTGTTGTTTTTGTAAGGGATAGCCTCAGACCACTGAGTGTAATAATCAGTAGCAGTCAGCATGTATCGGTGGTTGGCAGACGAGTTGTGGTTGATCTCCCCAATGAAGTCAAATGCCCACTGGGCAAAGGGTCTAGCCTCGTAGACTGGTTGCAGAGGCATGGCTGGGTTACGCTCACGATGCGCTGTAGTTTGGCAAGTGTGGAATTTTCTGACATGAGCGTAAACATCTTTGAAGATACAGGGCCAACAGTATCCAGCCCAGAGGATCTGATGGGCAGTGGCGTCAGCTGAACCATCCCCGGTTCCAAACTGTCCATGAAATTCATCAATTATTTTCACAGCTTGGTCTCTGTCAATGCACCGAAGATACACTCCCTCGTAGTTCTGACGGTAAAGCGTAGAGTTTTTAATCATGAAATGGGCGCTTTTCATCCGCAGGGCACGGCGTTTGTGGGGAGGCAATCCCTTCGGGCATTTGTTATTCAACAAAAAATACACCAGATTGGTATACCACAGATCGTGGGTAATGGACTCCACTGTGTAAGTATGACATTCTATGTGGGGAGTCTCCTCTGCTATTGTTTGGCTTAGTCCGTGGCCTCAGACTATTTTCATGGGCTACATCTCTAAATCATACTCCTGGAGGATGGCCATCCATTTCCCCTGTCTCTCACCCAATTCACTCTGCATCAGCAGAGATTTGACAGCCTGGTCCAGGATGATAGCATGCACTTTGCTCCGGAGAATATAATGCCAAAATTTCTTCATGGCGCGAACTAGAGAAAAGGCTTGTTTTTCCAATGATGAATACCGGACTTCGGCGTTCTTAAAGGGGAAACTCATGGAGGCAATTAGTCACTCCTCCCCATTGACCTTTTGGGTTAGTACTGCCATGGCAGAATGCGGCGAAGCAAATGAGTAGATGTAGAACGAAAGGGAATAGTCCGAACTAGCCAGGACAGGTGCCTCCGTTATCGTCTATTTTATCTGGGCAAACGCCCACTTTGCTTCAGGACTCCACTCAATTTTGGTATCCTTTTTCATCATTTCATTGAGTGGCTTCACTATCTCTGTGAATCCTATGATGAATCGGTGCACGAAGTTGATTTTTCTAAAGAAGGATCGCATTTCTTTCTTGCTACCAGGCATCTGTAAGTTCAGGAATGCTTCAACTCTATCAGGGTCGATGGATATACCCTTCTCAGAGATGATATGCCCTAGCAATTTCCCTTTGGTGACCCCGAATATGCACTTCTTGGGGTTGAGGGATATTTCGTACCGGCGACATCTCTCACATATCTGAGCGAGGTGGGCGGCTTGATCACGCCTGTCCCAGGAGAAGATGGTCAAATCATCCATGTAGATGATTATGCACCGATTTACAAGGCCTTCGACCGCAATGTCCATGGCCTTCTGAAAAGTAGCCCCTATGTTGATCAAACCAAAGGGCATTCTTCTATACGCAAACGTTCCCCACTTGGTGGTAAACGCTGTTTTCTCTCTGTCCTCATACTTGACCATGACCTGGTTGTATCCCGAATATCCATCCAGGAAAGACATCATCTGGGATCCGTTTACTATCTGCAACACCTCATCCAATGAGGGGAGAGGGTGATTATCTTTTTTAGATGCCTTGTTTAAATTTCAAAAATCCACGCAAAGGTGGATCTCACCATTTTCCTTCCTGACTAGGACCAGGTTGGAAACCCATGTAGTGTGTCGGATTGGAAAGATAATCCGAGCTGACAGTAGTTTTTCTACCTCTTGATGAATCAGAGGCTCTAATAGGGGGTTAACCGGTCTTTGCTTTTGCCGAAAGGGCTTAGCATCTGGCTTTAGGGGGATGGTATGAGTCATGATGGATGTGTCATACATCTTCAAATCTTCATATCCCTAGGCAATTACATCAATGTATTCTCAGAGAACTATGAGAATCTTCTCCTTTTCCTCAGGGGAACAGGAGGTGCCTATGTGGGTGATCTTCTCTTCACCGGGCTGGCCGATGTTAACCTTTTTAAATTTTCCCCCCTCAGAGGAGGAGGATACCTTCTCATGGGCCCGAGGGTCCAAGTCGAAGATCCGCTCTAATGCAACCATCCCCTTAGGGATAGTGTTGGTGGGAAAGTCCATGATCCCATCATCTTCACCGCCCTGTCCAGTGTCATCGTGGTCTCGTTCCTCCACTATTTGATCCTCGAAAACACCAACATTGGCCATGAAGGCCAGGATATGTTGATCTTCCTCAAAAACCTGAAAGTGGGTGACATTATTTGGAATGGAGGGGTTGGGGACCATCTCAACTAAAAATCTCTAGAGTCGTGAGCCGGCCATCGGCTCAAGTGTGCTGGTAGAAATAGCTAGGGCATCCGGGACATAGTTCCGTTGCCAGGGAATAATGTCAATGCCAAAGGCATCAAAATATTCAATGAGGCTCCAAGCCTGGTTGCGGTATGCGGCTAGCCTTTTGTCATGATAGGTGTATTGACTTCGGACCTGTTTAACAACCAACTCTAAATCACCCAGAGCCCAGAGGCGGGTGACACCTTTCCTTAGCGCGAATAGGATTCCAAGGACCAAGGCCTCGTACTCTATGACATTGTTTGTGTAGTTAAAATGCGACCTGTAGGACGCGAGGAAGGATATCCCTCGCGGGTTGATTAATTCTACCCCGGCCCCACAGCCCTGTTTGGATCAGGACCCGTCAAATTTAAGGGTCCATAAGTCATTGTTTGTAATTTGGGGCTGGGGGGGAGTTTTCTTTGGATTGATGCTGGGAGACTTGGGGACTTTCTCCCAGACTACCAGCGTAAAAGTAGAATTTATCCCCGGAGGTGTTTTGTTTTGTGAGTCCCGGGCGGGAGGCACCAAAGGAGTGCATCCCGTAGAGGTACTGGGTCCCGGGGAATCGGTTGTGTGTTCACTCCGGAGGATATCAAGTTGTCAGGTAGCGATTGATATGCATGGCTCACACTCGTGCTCTGGATGTTTCTGGTAATGCACTCGGCACCAAGTGCCGGATAGGAGTGTGGCAAGGGTCGTTGTGGGGCCTTGAGAGTTGACTTCAACTCTCAACTTTTCTTCTAAATCCTGTGCTCTTTACAACACTATGTGATCCTCTCCAGGGATGAAATCAAATGTTAAAATCTCAAGAGGTTGGTACACCCCCAGAGAAGATTCAGAGAAAAGGACTTCATTGACCCTCCCTACTTCGGTGAGGGCCTGCTTCATCCGGGGTTCGCTTTCGACCCAGCTCTGATTGGATTATCCTTTCCAAGGAAGCCACAAGTGGGTGAAGTCGGTTGAAAAGTATCCATTTAAGGACTTAGACCAATTCTGACTTAGTAACATCCCGTAAGTCTCTGGGATGTCCACTACTTGGATATCGATAATGCTGGCTATCCTGGGGTCCTGGATAAGATGTATCCAGACATTTTTCAGTTCCCCCACCATTTTCACAGCAGTCTTATCCAGCTAGATCACTGCGCCATTAGATGGGGTGGGGTGGAGTCTAAGCTTCTGGAAAATGGATAAGGGCATGATGTTACCCGAAGCTCCAGAATCTACTAGGCAGTTGTGTATATTTTTGCCATAAATATTCAGGCCTAGCAAGAAGGGAGGATCCTCATTAATTCCCTGGAAGACAGCCGCGTTAGCATCTTCAAAGGAAATAGTCTTGGGTGGGCGGCCAACTACTTCTGGGTTCCCTAAGAGCTTCAAAAGGGACTTCTTCTGCTCGGGAAAATTTAGCAAAACCTCCATCAAGGTCATGGAGGTGGTGGTCTGCTCTAATGCCTTCGTAATATCAAATCTTCCTCCCAGGAACTGGTGATTTTCTTCTGTGAGATCCTTTTCTTGGTTAGAGCTAGGACCTCTTGGAGGGGCAGGGCGATCAGTGGTATTACTCCGGGGAGGAGGAGTATCTTTGGTAGGAGGTACAGGTGTGTAAGCTGGTCCTTTACCCGCCTAGCTCCAGGTGTTGTATGGAGCCCGTGGGTTGGTAAAGGCGTTGGCCTCAAAGGGCGGAATGGATTCATCAAAGAATCCCTATAATTCAGACTCTTCTTCATCTTCCCCAGAAGTTTCGAAGAAGATGGTATCACAGGTGAAGGCACTGTGGGTTTGCTCTTGGACAGGGGGCTCTAGAGGAGCGGTATCATGCGATTGCTGCCTGTCCAGCTGGGAGATCATTATGACTTTCTCCAAAGTGGCACAATTTACTTCATTGTGCGAACCTATATCATGTAGCTGACACCAATTAGTCATGGGATAGAAATCTATGACTGGCGTAAAGTGGGATGGTCCAGCACCATTTTGGTTGGTGTTTTGATTCGGAGGTGGGCCTCCGGTGTTAGCGTTATTATTCCATTATTGTTGGTTGAGCCTTGGCCCATTGTTGAAGTTTCTTCCTCCGGCATTGTTGTTTTGTTGGCCGGAGAAGATATTTCCCCTCTGAGAATTTGAGTTTTGGGGTGCATAAGACCCAGCCTTCAGCTGACCCATGTCCATGGTCAGGGTGGACAGCATTCACCGGAGGGACTCAACCTCGGCGGTCAATTGAGTGTTAGCGTCACAATGGGATGGCTGTGGCTGTTGTTGGCTTCCCGGGAAGGTAGCAGGATTAACCATAGTCGAGGGTGGCAATCCTCCAACCACGGATGACTGGAAGAAGGGCACTCCAGACGGTTGTGTCTGAGTTTGTTGTGTCTGCTGTGGTTGATTCCAAGGGAAGACTTCTAGACCTGGTGTCATCTGGACCTGGGAGGGGTAAACATATCGCGCCTGCTAGTCTATCACTGGTGGTGGAGGATTCACTTCCATCGAAGGGGCACCTATTGCCAGATTGGGATTATAACCCCCGGCATAGGCAGTTCCGCTGGGGATCATGTTGAAAGGCATGTTCTGTCTGATCCCGCCCGGGGATTTATTGAGACCGCAGGATAACTCTAAGGCCAGGTTATAAACTTTTTCCAAAGTATCTCGGTTGCCTAGGGTGGTTGTTCTCCAGAGGAGAGTGGCAACAAAAGGGTCCATCGCATTAAGGTATGTCTATATGGTAACGTCTGGCGATGGGACAAAAGGGCCTGTGCACCTCTTTAGGGCACGCTGGAACCTATGGTTAAATGCTGCAAGAGGCTCATTGGGTTCCTTTCTGATGGAGATGAACTGACTGTGGGACCAGGCTAGGTCCACATGCACACGAAAGGCAGCCAAGAAGGCGTCCTTCATATCCTGCCAAGTGTTGATGGAGTTGGCGGGAAGGTTTAAGTACCAGTTCAACTCGCTTTGTCCTAAGGACAAGGGAAACATGTGGGTCACAACATCTTCATGCTGGATCTGGTGTCGATTTATGGCATCTTTGTATGCCTGCAAGTGTTCTTCTGCGGTCCGTGGGCCTAAGTGCTTGTATCATGGGCAAATCTTCTCCGGGTGAGAGGGTAGGTCATTGGTTGCGCCCAAAAAAGTACCCATTGGGGACCCAACATTTCCAAAATATACAACCATTGGGGGAACTATATGTTGGGTAGTTCGAGTATTGGTTCTCGGGACCGTATGGGGAGTTGGAGTACTCAGGGGTATGGTAGATCCCCAGAAAACAGTGGCTGGTATGACTTTCGACGTCCATTTCTTTCGAGCAGGAGGCTCGAGTTTGACAAACCTTCCGGGATTCGGGGTGGATCTAAGGATTCTTTCAAATTTAGCAGGGGAAAAGGACCCAATCCCACTAAAGGCTTGTCTCCTAAAACTACAACTCGGGGAACCCTCAGGAGGTGTAAAATCAGAATCTTGGGAGGGGCATAAGCTCATGCCCTCCTTCTAGCGCCATTTTCTGTTGACGGGGTTTTGCTGACCGGGTCTGCCAACAGTCATAAGTTGTCACTGGGTTCTGGAGAAACCGGCCAACTCCGCCTGTAAAGGTTGTCCGGGGGAAATAAATCCTCTGGGACTTCAAGCACCTGGGTGTCAGGTCACGACGGTGCGGGGCTCGGTTGGGAGAGGTGACTATTTTCAAGGGGGATAGCTCGTTACTTCAACTCATTTCTCCCGGAGATTCAATTTAGTGAGGGTTTTACCACTGCTCAATTAGTGCTTCTGCCTGGCGAATAACCTGCCGGGCTGTGTATAGATCCGGAAGGGTAGATACTAGGAAACGCTAGATGTTTCCTATTTGTATATTGGCCCATTCATCAACTACTTGGGCTTTCTTCTTCATTACTCGAAGGGAGTCTATGTCGCTCTGCGATAATTCTTCTGAGGTGGAGGCCTGCAGAGAGACGGCGCTGATGGGTCTGGCCAGCTCATAAAACAACCCAAGAAGGTTGGCATTCTTCTCCTTTTCCACTTTGAGCCTCTGGGCCTCTTTCTCGTATCGGGCCTCCACTGCCCTCGCTGCTTCTTTCAGCAGGTCTACTTCACCTTGCTTTCCTCTTTTTTCCAAGTGTACCTCGGCGATATTATAGTCTGCAGGGTCTGCAGTCACTTCATCGGCATCTGGGGAGGCGTTGCTACTACCACAACTGTTTCTCTACCCGGCCCAGTTCGCAATGTGTGAACCGTCTGGGCCTTCTTTGTCTTCGGCGGGGCCTGAGCCAAGGCCATCATTTTGGCCAGAGAGATAGGGGCTGTTGGAGTGGATGGGGCTTTTCTTTTCTTTCTTTCCACCAGCCTCGGAGGTGGGAGAGGTGGCCTTCCTACCAGAGTCTATTCTTCTGATGCTCTTCCAGTGTCTGGTGGCGGTTGCTCCTTTTCAACATACACCTCCTCTGCCTTTCCTGCCGGTACTTCTTCTATTCCCTTTTCTGCCAGCACCTCTTCTTTAGCAACATCTTCAATCTCTATATTCTCGGCCTGGTCCGTGATGTCGATCGGTAATCTGGACCCTGGTCGGCCTCTTCGAGGATTACTTCTTCAAGTTGCTCTTCTCCCTTTTCATCTTCCGCCCCTGGATGGGTTTCTTCTATCATTGGCATCTCTTTGGGTAGTATGGGAGGTATCTGGCCAAGATTCAAAGTTTGGGCCACTGTTATTATGTGCCCGAAGGTTTCTCCCAGGAGTGGCCCTTGGAACACGGCGGCTGGGGTTACGATTGTTCCCAAAATTCTGGGTCTGGGTTCCCCAGCAGATGCCTTCTATTCAATTTGTTGTTGGTCTACTCCCGGACCTTGTACTGCCTAAGCCCCGGAGATAATCTCCGGTCTTTGCTCTTCTGTTTTCTGCTCTTCCTGTTCCGCAGCTTCTTCTTCTAGGCCCCGGAGGTCCACAACTTCTTGTTCTTTCTTCGGGACTTCCGTCCCTGCTTGTGTGTCGCCTCCTTGCAAGTTTCCAAATTCATTGGTTGCAAATAGATCAAAATCTTCTTTTGGAGGGGGACTGGATGGGTCCTCTGTTTGTTCTACCTCTCTCTCCGGTTTCGGGGAACTGGAAGAGAGGATCTCTACCTCTTTGGGGAGGGATGCCCTTGGCGCTGGTTCTACCTTTGGCTGTTGGATATGCTTTCTTTTCCTCTGGGTGATTAGAGGTGGTCCCGCATTGGCCATTGCTGCTGCCTCCATGGGATCAATCCCGATCACCATCACCATTAAGGTAGCCTGTGATGGGGAGGAAGGAGGACGAATGGGCCCGGACATGAGCGAGGGAGTCGCCAGCTTCGTTAATAGTTGCTCCCTCATTTTTTGGGAGGCCGCCATGGATTGTTGAAGCTACTCTTGTATGGGAATCTACTGCACGGAGGGGGTGAGGGCTATCCCCTTTCCTTTGACTGCGCCCTGTGTAGACGTCCCGGCTGGTGAAGATGTCTCGGCCCCCAGAGTCGATCTCAATACCGGCGGTGAAGTTACTCTTGGTGCCGGTCGGGGACCAAGGCGCGCACTCCTAGGGCACACTTGCTTGAAATATGTATGACTTCGCTCAATAATTGCCTGAGTGAAGTCCTCGATTGTGTGATCTTCTTGGGTGGCCCAGTTTATTATGGGCAGTGCCAATTTATCAATCCCCTTTTCCTAGTACTGGGGATCTGTGGTAGGGGTGGTGTCACAAAAGCCCTCTGAGAATATTTAGAGCTTTAGCTCTTGCATCATTCTAGCTGTCATTCTATCATAATACTGGTTACGCACATCCATATCATCTTGGCGATCTGCCCAGAAGTCTTCTATGTGTGCTTGGTGGGGCTCCAAAGCCCGGGACAGTGCTATTGCGATTCGGCCATGCGGATCAAAGTTTTTTCGTGCCAGATAAAACTCCTGCAAGTTGTAACTTTTAAGCTCATTGTCTGCCTCCTTCACGGTGGCCAGACTGTAGGTATAGTTCTCACAAGAGATCAGGAATGAAACATTGGTGACCTTCTTGAGGCCCAAGAAGCTATGCAACTCCATCATTTGTCTGCAGTACTCCAGCAGCACGATCTTGTCCCCACAATGTCTGGGCAACAAGTAGGGTTTCTCAGAGAAGCCGACGACCCTAAGGTAGGTATGCTGCTAGAATTGAATGTAGTAGTGCCCATAACTACTAACCAATTTCATTGCCTCCTTGGATAGGCGGTATCTGGCATCCCGGGTGGGCGTCAGCAGATGATGGTAAATGAAACAATCATTTACCCGGCAGTAACTGGGGAAGCTGGCCTCCCATTGAATCTATGGGAAATGGTCCCATGGTGCTTTTTATCCCAAACCAAATCCAAGGATGTAATCTGTGAGCAGTCCATTGGAGCGGGGCCTTTGATGAACCAAGGCCCATAAAACATAAGAAGTCATGAAGAACTTCTTATCCTTGTCCAGCTGCCGAAACTGGGAGTCGACATGGTTGGAAATAATAGTAGCCCAGT
Organism: Thuja plicata; assembly: GCA_018584345.1. NCBI lineage: Eukaryota > Viridiplantae > Streptophyta > Pinopsida > Cupressales > Cupressaceae > Thuja > Thuja plicata. The sequence goes on along the minus strand of MU223929.1, from coordinate 3,623 downwards.
CGAAGAATTGTCCCTTAGTGGACATGGTGAATAGGAAATAGTACATCCATTTTGCAAATTCTTGGGTGGAGGGTTGCCCAAATACCCGTGCCAATGCAATCATCTCCATCTGGATGCTCTCTTTGAATTCAGAGCGGGGGATGTCAATCTTCATTCTTTTGGGGTCCCTCTTCGGGACTTTGAGCCAGTTGGTGTTTATGTACAACCGAGAGGCCTCCTCCAGCTCGGTGAA
>MU223928.1:1957364-1984070 GCA_018584345.1 Thuja plicata | reverse complement strand
AAGATTATATTAATTACATAACTCATTTTATATAAAATCATATTATTTTATTTCTACGATTAAAAATAATAATACTAAATATAAACAAAAATAACTATTAAATTAAAATATTTCTTTTAAATTACAATTATTTTCTATTAATTAAACAAAAAATAACTATTAAACATGGATTTTTAATTAAAAAATAATTATTTAATACTAAATAAATAAAAAAAACAAAAAAAAAACATTGAAAACATTAAAATTAAAAAATAAAAAATGTACTTACCCCTTCTGGCCGGAATACCCCTGTAGCTCTCTCAGAAGCCTCGACCCGCTAAATGACAATGACCCGCGTGGGCCTTTTTTTTCCCTTTTATATACTTTTGGGGGTCTGGCCAGACCCCCTTCCGGCCGGAAGGGGTCCGGCCAGACCCCTCGCACCACATAGGCACCACTTGGCGCCTAAAGGGTGCCACGAGGGTCTGGCCGGACCCATTCCGGCCGGACCCTCTTAGGATGTCCTCTACTATGACACACTATTATACTTTTACCCAGAAATTGAGAATGGTAGGTCTCCAATAGATATCTGTACTCCCTCTGAGTTGATATTTCTATTTCCACTTTGATCTCTGGTCTGAGTCTCCCTCTTGGATAAATCTTCTATTTCTGTATCATACATTTGGATTCTCCTTCATGAGTAAATAATAAAAATTCATTCTCTCAATTCATCAATATCTCCCTTAAGGATAAATGTCATCAATTCATTTTCTCCCTCCTTGACAATAATGCCAAAAAGTCATACTCTTGAAAAATTGTTCCAGTAGTGGATTATACCTGGCATGTACTCATAAAACATTACATACAAAAATCTTTTCATAACTTCAGCAATCACCTAAAGTGTTTCATACTAACATCAATTGAGGAAAAGATATTCTAATGAAACATAGAATTGATTCAGCATGCCTCATGCTCTTTAGTAAACATTGGATAGGGGAAGAACCCCTAATTTACCTCTAAGATACTCAAAAGCTATTGGAAGTCTAATATGGGAAAGCAATAACTGAGGGGGGGGGGGTGAATCGGATCTATAAAACTTATACCAATTCTAAACAAACTGATTCAACCATGTATCCATAAACATAAACTAAAATGATGTAAAAGATCTAACATCTAATCATATCCATAATGAACACATAACATAAAGATTTGGTAGCCTAGAAAACCTTGAATGTAAAAATGGGGTGGGGATGAAACCCAAAAATCTTCACTACTACAGTAATAAAGTGTTCTTGTTAGGGATAAAAAGTTTGATCACTTCTGATGATCTACCCTATTAAGAGCTTTCAGAATTATACAATCTACCTTGTCAAAGGATTTAAAGTTAAAACAAAGTAAGCACATTGTTAAGAGATTTAAAAAGGCTTGTTAGGACCACTCTGTTCAGAGATTTACCCTGATTCACTTGTTATAATGTATCAATACCTAATCCTTCATTCTAAACTACAAATGCTGATAACGGATCTCCTCTTTCCAACTCTTAATTGATCTCTCAATCTACTATATCTCTATTCTTCTCTTTACTGCTCTGCTCAGTCACTCTATTTGGTCAATGCTTCAGATATGCAAAACTTGCATATACTCCTAATATCTTCTCTGCACATCTACATCCACTCATACATATACTCACATAGACATAGATTAGGGTTTGAAGCATCCAATATATAGATCAGTGATGAAACATCTATATCAAGATCAACGATCTAGATTCATCACTTTTTATGGCTTAGGAATCCCTAATTTTGATTGTTTGCATGGCTTACATAGGGATTCATGTTCTAAAAAATAAAGTGTAATTGATGCATTAAATCTCTGTGCATGATCATTAAATGCTTCATAAAAGTTGGCCAAAATAGTTTACCTTTGTGTTTTTGCCATTCCAAACACATATACAAAAATTGTCTTACTCTGCATAGGAAAACTTTGGTGCTCGATCAATACTGTCTTGCTTGGCATTAAAATATGTTGTCACTTGACACAACCATATGCTATCACTAGACACTAACTCTTCTATGAAACTTGAAAATCATTTTGATCGACAACTATTGAGTACTCGACAACCACCGACTTGCTCGACAGTAACTTCTTCTCAGCCAATACATAAAATTACATAATTCATTTACATTGCTCAGTCTTAGTGGTATGGCTTTGTTGTAGTGATGACCAACCAACCTTCCTTGATTATGACTAAGTGTATGACACTAATAGACAACATAACTTTAGAGATCAACAATCTCCTACTTTGACATTACTGGCAAAAATACTTTGTCATGACTTTTCAATCCTTTACAAAATAATACTCAAATAGACTTAGAGCTCCCCCTAGGATTCTGACTCAGTATATCATCATGAAGAATTCACTACACATACAAAATATGTACATAATGTAAAAAAATATTTTATATCTTACATTGCCATCAATATTACATTTCCCCCTTGTTTTTGTCACTCTTATCTGCTAGGGTAGTAGGGGTCAAACCATATTTATCCAGAAATGGTTTATGAATCTGTAGGATAATTGCTAATGCATTATCCCAACTTGCTCTGACAGATTCCAAAACCTAAAATTTGATTCTAGCTTGGCAGCTAGATCAATCAAACTCTGTGCAATGTTTAGAGGTGGATCTTTCTATGCTAATTCCTTTTCTTCTTTCACCTCTTTTTGTATGACCTCCAAATGAGGTATCAACATGGTCTGAATGGAAATATATTTTTCCCTTATTCTTTCATCATTAGCCATGAGCTTAGCTAGTCTCCCTTGGGCATGTGTCAACCTGTTAAAATGAAAAGAACTGGAACTTGCATCCATGCTCAACGAGTGACCTATTGAATTCAAATATTCTTGTAGCTTCCCAATAAGTTGTTGATTCTCCTTTGTAAATAATTATGCATCACAAAGAGAGAACATTTTCTATCACTTCTTCTAGGTTGTTTACTAGATCAGAAAGTGAAACCTACTTCGTAGTAAGCTTTGCTACAACTTTCTCAAGTACTTTGGTCTCAAATTTTCTCTCAGACTATTGCATGAGTTTCTCATTAGCATCTATAACGTCAATGTTCACCTTCTGAACAATATGAACCAATTGTTCCAATATAGGTGCCTTCTCATTTAGGTCTTGAAACTCAAATGCATCAACAAAGATATCTTTAATTTCATGTAATACTTTCTTCTGTTGATGTTCCCTTTTCAATTCCTCTTGCTTCATTTTTCTATTCAATATATCTTGCAAGATTAGCTTCTGCTCATAAGATAAGTTATCAGTATCCCATTTTGGAATTACTATAACTTTGTCAAGTGTTACTTTAGAGCTTAGAGACTTGTCCTTTTTCTTCTAATGTGATTTCTTCTTCTTGGTCTTTGGTGAGCTGCTACTTGGTCTGTGTCCAGCTTTCAAAGTACTAGTATCACAACTGATTGGAACTATCTCCTTTTGAGTATTAAGTACCTTCTTTTTAGATGTTTCAACACTCTTGATCTTAGTGTGTACAAGAGGTGTGACATTAGGTAAATGTACTCATTCTTGAATAGCTTCTTCCTCCTTAGGTTCCTATTGCTCCTCGGTTTCAAGAGTATTGGTATCCTCTGTGTCTTCTTCATGTGATTTGAAGATATCTAATGCAAACTTATCTGCTTGATATTCCTTCCTTTCATCTCCTTTTGCATTGAATTCAAGGTTTGTCTCAGTAGATGAATCTAGAATAATGAGTGTTTCTTTACCCTGCTCCTCAACATTCAAACCTTGTGTAACCTCATCAATTGTCAAGTCCTCAATATGTTCATCTTCAACCTTATCCTTCATCTCATCCTCAAGAATATCATTCAATTCATCTTCAATATTTTCATTTATCTCATCCTGAACATTATCCGACTCATCAAAATCTTCCTTATTATCAAGCTCAACTTGTTTTGATGTTCCTTCATCATTGTTCTTGTCCTCTATCAGTCCAAAGATAATTTTCCATATCCTTTGGCTCTATTGCACAACACCTTCAACATCATTCTTCAATATAGAAAAATCTCTAAATTTAGGAATGAATCTATTCCTATAATGGTCCATGAATTTTTATTTCTCCTTCTTTGTCAATTCAGGCATAATTTGAGCTAATGCTCCTTCTCAGATATGCCTTTCTATCATAATGACATGCTGCCATCTCACATCAATTTCAACTACTATTTCTTCAGGGACTAAATTCCCAATCTCGAATGGTGTTATCTTGTATGAAACTAACATATCCATCATTTCTTCTTCTATCTTTACCTTATCAAATTTACTTAACTTTTTGAACTTAATAAGCTTGAATCCAGACAAACATGCTAAATTCCTAATGTTGTGACAAATCTCATCAACATTGGTAGTATGTTTATGTTTAGCAACTTTGAATTTTTTTATGTCCTCTATTTCTATCAATTCTTCATCTTCATCATCTTTTCCCATAATGTATTTCCTTCTCGGCATCCTCTTAGGGTGGCTCAACTCAACTTCAATTTGAAATTGTTTTCTCTTCCCTGAGATCGCTCCTTCAACATTCTTTACTAATGTTTTCTTTGGTGGAACAACTGATATATTAATTGTAGATGCCCTATTCTCAGTAAAGATGTGGTAGGAGGAGTAGATTTAAGATGATAACTCCTCTTCTTGGTTGGCTCAACAACCATCACTTTCTTACCCTTCTTGTCCACTTCCACATCTTCTTAATTTTATCCAGGGCACTAGATTGGTCCTCACCTTGACCTTGTGTGATTTGTACCGATGCATCTTCCTCTTCTTCTTCTCCTAACATATCCTCAATATTTTTCACAATTTTCTCTCTTTCTTTCCATAGTTGTAGCTTTCAACTCTATGGTTATCTTTGATTTATCTTCCTCATAATTTCTAAATCTCTTAACCTTTCTATCAACTACCACTACTAGTAGAGTTGTGATTGTTGTAGATGTCTCATCTATGTTTACTTCTTAGGGTAATGTCCTTAGCCATGCTACCCTTAGTACTATAGCTTGTACATAGGTTTTATTAGTATCAACTAGAAAGAAAACATCATCATAATGATTCTCTACTAGTGATACCAGGATTCTTCTCCTTAATCTCATATTTCTCTTGAATTCAACAAAATAATTACCCATGAAAGTGTCAAAATTATCTCCTAACTATTGTATAAACTCATTAATTTGTACTATGACCATTCCGTCCAGACTCCATACTACATCTCCTATAGTAGGAAAAGTATTCTTAACATAGAAAAATATACAAACTAACAAGGATCTGAACTTACACATAGAGATCTTTGCCTTCCTAATTGGTGATAGGTTCTCGGCAAGTTGAGTCATTTGTAGATCGAAAAGATCATAAGTATGATATTTTTCCCTATTTACCATGCCTGATCAACTGCTACACATGGGACACTATCCAATCTGCTCGATTGGTAAAAATTGTGTGCAATGACTCTAACTTCAAAAATAATTTCAGGATCTATGATCGTAGAAATTATCATTCCTCTCTTGTTCCACTCAGCAAGAGTGAACTTGTCAATGTCTTCCTTTTTGTGACAATGCATAGTTCACTTCCCTTGCATAATGGGGTAACCAGTAACTCAGTGGATGATGTCTTTAGTGATCTTTACTGCTCCATTCTCCAACCATAGACACACATCATGTGTTCTTCTTAGTACTATCCTGATCCATTTGACTTTGAAGTCACGCGGGAAGTCTAGAGAACAAACTAACCCTTTGTCGGCAATGTGTTGATGATCATATTTCAATGCCCCATTTTCACATAGCTTACTGTAGGCTTCCCTCAACTCAAAGTATCCAACTTCTCTAATTTTGCACATGTAACATGCTCGCACACCATGGATCATGAGTACCTTAGGTGAGATCAATGATAGGGCTCCCATAAGATCTCCCTTCACCATAGTCTCAAGAACAACTTGGAAATTAGGTAGTGCACAAGTGTCCCTCTTGACCAACTAAGCATTCTTTAGTTCCTTATCTTGTCTCTTCACACCAACGGATAAATTGGCTTCCATTTCTACAAACTAGGGCTTGTGAAAAAAATTATGGGTAACTCGACAACAATGGGTCTTCAACCTTCATAATACTTGTAGATGATACACAAGTGGGATATTTTTAGAACCTTCTCAAATTGCTCTTGAATCACCTTCGAAATGCTTTGCAAACTCTTAATCACTTTGTGAAATAAGAAATAAATGACTAAATTCATTATATAACCTCAAACGGTTGAATTAACTCTTCAATAAATGTTTTGTGCAGTGGTAAGTGGATAAAAACTATCCTTGATCCTTGAATGAAAGAGCTAAATTATTACACACTATCACTTAGTCAGAATAGTGACTCGATCACTACTAATGCTCAATCAACATATCAGCTCGATTGGTATGGGAGCTCAAAATACACACTAACACTGATGCTTGACATCAATTATGCATATCAATTCTTTTGCTCTGTTCTTGCCTCACATCTATCCTAATGCATCTTAAATTATCCAGATATGGAATTTAATACATCTTATCTTAGGAAATGGTGTAAAATATAGCATTTAGGAAAACATTTCCTTACATACCTTTTGCTTAGTTGGAAGTAGTGTGATCACCTAATCCATTTGATTGGGTGATCTCGGATTCACTGGATCCACTACTACTTGCATCTTCTTTCTTTCTCCATGTCAGATTCATCTAATTCATTATCTTCTCAATAGAAGGTGCCAGGGCTCTGGTCTTACAGTCTCTCCTTGTATGACCGATCTTGTGACAACTATAAAAGAAAATACTTCCATTCATCCAACTCTTGGATTTACCTCTAAAGTGTGTACTAATACAATTCTCAACAACATGACCATATTCACTGCAATAATGACAACTATTTCTTGTATTATAATCCCAATTGAATGTGTTACCTTTCCTTTGTGCATTGCCTTGTTTCTTGGTTGTCCATTTGGATTTTTAATTGGATCTTCAATCTTGATTTCTATGTCCAAACTTTTGGAAATTGTAGCAATGTCCTTGGAATATAGGTGAATTAGGTGTATTTCTAGTCTTTGACCTGCATTCATGTGCCTGATATCCATGCTTCTTATATTTAAAGAAATATCCCTTAAATTTAGGTTTAGGATTGGAATTACCACTCATCCTTCGTAAAATGTTTGTTGTGTGGCCTGGTTTTCCACAATGATAACATGTAGGTGTATCATCTTAAAATGGATGAACTCCATGTTGAGACCTTTTAGCCCTCACTAGTAGGCTATTTTGGTCCTGATTCAGTCACTTTCATGCTTCCGTGGAGTTTCATGTGCTTATTTGCATGTTCTACCTCTCTTTTCTTCCTTTTCTCTCTGTTTTTGAGACTTGGGAACATTTCCCGATGTCCTGACCCTCTGGGTCAAGGTCGACCTTGACCTTGACCTAGGTCAAGGTTGACCTCGACCCTGACCTGGGTTAGGGTCAACCTTGACCTTGAACCCAGGGTCCAGGGTCCTTGGGGTTGGGTCCCAATTTTAGGGTCTCATGAAAATTTCAACTTTTCCCTCTTTGGGGCCATTATTTCTTGAGTTAAGTGTCGAATTCTCAAATTAATATTTGAGGTGGACCTTTCTCAAGATTTGTGTAGGATTCCTAATTTATTATTTGAGATTATTCTTTCTCAAGTTTTGTGCCTAATGTGCAAATTAACTTTGGGGTTGGACTTACCTCAAATTTTGTGACAAGGCTCTTAAATAATTATTTCTACCTTAAGGGTGGACCCCTTCTAGATTTTTGTGCCATGGACCCTTAATTATCATTTTTTATGTCGGCCTTTGTGCTCAAGATCACTATAAAAGAAGGGCTTCCCTCTCTCATTTCTCTAAGACTAAGAGATCTAAGCAAGGCTAAGAAAGAAATCATAAGAGGATCGGAAGGCAATCCATTATTATCTATAAGTTATCAAGCAATTTCAATATCTCTCGAGCATTCAAGAAATATATATTCTTGCATTCTCAATTCAAGTACTTGAGCACATTTACTTCCATGGAGCCATGAATTGGCATGGTAGATCAAATTCATACTCTTCTACAAGGTTCAAACAACTTCAAGCATCCATACTTGTGGGTTAAAGGATTCGAATCCTCCACAAGGGCCTTTCACATGAGCAAGGTGAATTGTTTCATTTACTTTGTTTATTTCTGCAATTTTAATTAAATATTTAAGGTTAATTCCAAAACTAGGTTTTGACCAAGGAAAACCCCTCCCCCCCCAAAAAAACAATTTTTCTTGTAGGTATAGGTTCAAAAAAGAAGATCAGAGTATAGATCTAGATACCCTTTTTGGCAAACTTCTGGGATTTGAAAATAGAATTTTAGTATAAGACTTTTTAGGTCGATTTAGCCCTAGGTCGGAATCAGAAATTTTGGGTCAAGGTTGACATTTTCAACTAGGTCAAAATTGAAATTTCTCAAAAAAGAAAAATATTTCTGGGTTTTGTAGATCTTGCAGTTTTGGTTCAAGTTTGCAAAAATCAACAGTTTCAGAGACCGTCTGACATGGTTTTCAGCTGGTTTTTTTTGGAGGTATGTATTTTATTCTTTTTTCCTTTACAAACATTTCTAGATTTACACCCCTTATCAATTAAAATTAAGTGTAAGATGATTAATGGAGGCATAGGGTTTCATTTATGTGAAAATCTCCATTGTTCAAAACCCTATCTAGAGACCTCCATTTTATTCTTTACATCTTGGTGAACCCATGATAGACAACTCTTTCTTTTTGGTGTTAGATTTGCATTTTATGTTAGATCTTACATGAATTTAAAAGTATATTTCTTTTTATGCTCTTTCATTCATATTTCAAAAATATATAAAGATGTGGCAATGAGTTGTATTTCAATCCTATTTTCCTTAAATAACATTTATGTTCCTATTATGGAACTCTCCATTATGTAAACAATGTTAGCCTAATCCTTGGGGGCTTGTTATCTTGCATAGCATTGTGAGTGATATAATAGGTCCCCTTTCATCCTTGTCCCTACACTTGGGGGGAAAGGATGCCATCCCCTTCTTTTTTGTCTTTTTGGGATCCACTTTTCCCTTGGTTAATCAATATCTATCTATTATGATATCCAATCATACATGAACATTTTGGTTTGCATTGAGGATCTATGTCCTTGATCATAACCTATTTCTTTGTTTGACATTGGGTTTCCATGGTTGATAAATCTCTCACCTTGGAAACTGAATCGTGTGTATCCCTCACAAGGGTTTTTTTTCACTTCTTGCATGATATCTCTTTGCATTTGTCCCTTCCATGGCCTCATAAGAGCTATGACCTTCTTGGTTTTGACTGGGTGTTGTCTATAGATGTTGTCTTGTTGTTGAAGAAGGCTTTATCCTTGTTTTTTTCTTTCCTTAACATGTCAAACTAGTACGTACTTTTCCATCTTAAGGAGGGGGCATACATAAGGCCTCCCTCATTTTATATTATGCATTTTTGTTTTAACCTTTTGTTTTACAGCATGATAAATCCTTGGAAGGTAACACACATAAGTTGCTAAATCCTAAAGAGATACACATTCAATTACAATTCAATATGATAAATCCTTGGAAGGTAACACACATAAGTTTCTAAATCCTGAAGAGCATTTTACAAATGTATTCCATGGTGATATGAGAATATGGATCAATGGGTACTTCATAAAAGCTGTCAGAAGATGCACTACACACATACACAAAGCTGCCAAAAGGTACACAACTTTATGAGGTGACTATCAAGTGCTTTCTTGGTGGGCCATCCTATCCTTTTTATGGTTCACAGTGAGATACACACATCTTACTGGGTGAGCTGGCCACTCCTCTCTCTTCTTTTCTTGCTCTTGTTATGATTTTGGATTTAACAAGGAATTAAGATCGTTGGGATCTTGATGGATTCCTTGTATCCTTAATCATAATAAGGATTTCTTCTTCTTATATCCTTGTTCTACTTTACCAAGAGTCTGCATTAAATCCATACTCTTGCTAAAGTGGGTGCTAAATGTATCCTCTTAAAATGGATGCACTCCATGTTGAGACCTTTTAGCCCTCCCTAGTAGGCTATTTTGGTCTTGATTCAGACACTTTCATGCTTCTGTGGAGTTTCATGTGCTTATGTGCCTGTTCTACCCTTGTTTTCTACCTTTTCTCTCTGTTTCTAAGACTTGGGAACATTTCTCGAGGTCCTAACTCTCTGGGTCAAGGTCAACCTTGACCTTGACCTAGGTCAAGGTCAACCTCAACCCTAACCTAGGTCAGGGTCGACCTCAACCTTGACCCCAGAGTCTAGGGTCCTTGGGGTCAGGTCCCAGTTTTGAGGTCTCATCAAAATTTCATCTTTTCCCTCTTTAGGGCCATTATTTCTTGAGTTAAGTGTCGAATTCTCAAATTAATATTTGAGGTGGACCTTTCTCAAGATTTGTGTAGGATTCCTAATTTATTATTTGAGATTATCCTTTCTCGAGTTTTGTGCCTAATGTGCAAATTAACTTTGGGGTTAGCCTTACCTTAAATTTTGTGACAAGGCTCTTAAATAATTATTTCTACCTTAAGGGTGGACCCCTTCTAGAGTTTTGTGCCATGGACCCTTAATTTATTTTTCTATGTCGGCCTTTGTGCTCAAGATCACTATAAAAGAAGGGCTTTCCTCTCTCATTTCTCTAAGACTAAGAGATCTAAGAAAGGTAAGAAAGAAATCATAAGACGATCAGAAGACAATCCATTATTATCTACAAGTTATCAAGCAATTTCAAGATCTCTCAAGCATTCAAGACATCTATATTATTGCATTCTTAATTCAAGTACTTGAGCACATTTACTTCCATGGAGCCATGGATTGGCATGGTAGATCAAATTCATACTCTTCTACAAGGTTCAAACAACTTCAAGAATCTATACTTGTGGGTTCAAGGATTCGAATCCTCCACAAGGGCCTTTTACATGAGCAAGGTGAATTGTTTCATTTACTTTGTTTATTTCTGCAATTTCAATTACATATTTAAGATTAATTCCAAAACTGGGGTTTGACTAAGGGAAACGCCTCCCCCCAAAAAACAAACCATTTTTCTTGTAGGTACAGGTTTGGAACAGAAGATCAAAGTACAGATCTAGATACCCTTTTTGGAAAAATTCTAGGATCCAAAAATAGAATTTTAGTCTGAGACTTTTTAGGTCTATTCTGCACTAGGTCGGAATCAGAAATTCTAGGTCAAGGTTGACATTCTCAACTAGGTCAAAATTGACAATTCTTAGAAAATAAAAATATTTCTGGGTTTTGTACATCTCGTAGTTTCAATTCAGGAGCGCAAAAATCAATAGTTTTGGAGACTGTCTGATGGGGTTTTTAGTAGGTTCTTTTTCGGAGGTATGTATTTTATTCCATTTTCCTTTACAAAAATTTCTAGATTTACACCCCTTATCAATTACAATTAAATGTAAGATGATTAATGAAGGCATAGGGTTTCATTTATGTGAAAATCTCCATTGTTCAAAACCCTATCTAGAGACCTCCATTTTATTCTTTATAGTAGGTTTGTTGTTCTTTGGCTTTGTATTTCTCAGTTCTCCACTCTTTGATGATTCTCCTTCTTCAGTGGTAGAATCGTGCTCAGTATGTCCAAGTCCAGATGTGTCACCATCCCTCCTTGGTGACCTCATTAGCTAATCCTCAAAGTATCTCAAGGCTTCATTTGGTTTGTTTATCCTCTCAATGAGTTCTCTTTCAGATCTCAACTCATTTTTTAGTTGATTGTTCTCAGATCTCAGATATGTAATTTCAATTTATTTTCTATTTATCTTTTGATTTGCAAATAACAGTTGGTTTAACATGTCCAACTGACTATTTGTGAGATTTTGTACATCACTATTCCTTTCATCAAGTCTGGTAGTCATCTGTCTCTTGTCTTCTTCTGTCGTCGTCTTGTCTTCCTCAACTTTCTTCTTCTAATCAATCACCTCACATAGTGTTATTTATTGAGTTTCTTGTTCTATCTCCATACTTTTGATTTGTTCTTTCAGTGTGTTGTTCTTCTCTAATAGATTTGCAATTTTTGCATTGCTTTCTTTTGATTCTACATTATCAAATAGACCTTATGTGTCTTTTTCTTTATATGAAGTATCATTCAACTGAGTTTCCAATTATTTCCTAGCTTTTAATAATTTCCTCAATTCTTCTCTTACTGTCTCAAGCTATTGCAGTGCCACCTAGATATCAATCTTCTTATTCTCAATGACCTTTACCAACTTATAAACCTCCATTTCCAAGATCTTAACTCTCAAGTGGTTAGAATTATTCTAAGAGAAGAATGCTTTGATACCAATTGTTGGAAGTAATATAGGAAAGCAATAAATGAGAGGGGGGGCGGTGAATCAAATCTATAAAACTTATACCAATTATAAACAAACTGATTCAACCATATATTCATAAATATAAACTAAAATTCAGTAAAAGATCTAACATCTAATCATATACATAATGAACACATAAAACAAAGATTTGGTAACCCAGAAACCCTTGAAGGAAAAACTGGGGCGGGGATGACACCCACAAACCTTTACTACTGTAGTAATAAAGTGTTCCTATTAGGGATAAAAAGTTTTGATCACTTCTATTGATCTACCCTTTAAGGGGTCTGCCCTGTTAAGAGCTTTCAGACTTATACAATCTACCTTGTTAAAGGATTTAAACTTACAACAAAGTAAGCACTCTATTAAGAGATTTACAAAGGCCCGTTAGGACCACTATGTTAAGAGATTTACCCAAATTCACTTGTTAGAATGTATCAGTACCTGATCCTTCAGTCTACACTAAAATTGATGATAAAAAATATCCTCTTTCCAAGTCTTAACTGATCTCTCAATCTGATATATCTTTGTTATACTCTTCACTGCTCTGCTTGGTCACTCTATTTGGTCAATGCCTCAGATATGAAAAACATACATATACTCCTGATCTCTTCTCTACACATCTGCATCCACACATACATATACTCACACACACAATTAGGGTTTGAAGCATCCCATATATAGATTAGTGATAAAACATCCAGATCAAGATCAATGATCTAGATTCATCACCTTTTTCCTCTTAGGCATCCCTAATTTTGATTAGCTGCATGACTTGCATAGGGATTCTTGATCTCAAAAATAACATGTCATTAATGAATTAAATCTCTGTGCATGATCATTAAATGCTTCATAGAAGTCAGCCAAAATGGTTTACCTTGGTTTTTGTGCCATTGCAAACATAATACAAAATTGTCTTACTCAACATAGGCAAACTCTGGTGCTCTTTCAATATTTTCTCGCTCGGCATAACCATATGCTGTCACTCGACACTAACTCTTCTATGCAACTCAACAATCATTGTGATCGACACTATTGAGTACTTGGTGACCACTAAATTTCTTGGCAGTAACTATTGATTGATCAATACATAAAACTACACAATTTATTTACATTGTTCGACCTTAGTGGTATGGCTCAGCCACAGTGATGACCGACCAACCTATGTTGATTATGACTAAGTGGATGACACTAATAGAAAACAAAAATTTAGAGATCAACAAATAGAATCTTTAGGTAGTGGCTTTGTAAAGATATCAACCAATTGTTTCTTTGAATTCAGATATTCAAATCTCACATTCTTCTCTTGAACTTTTTCTCTCAAGTAGTGATACTTGATAGAAATGTGCTTGTTCTTTGAATTCATAACTAGGTTCTTTGATATATTAATAGCACTTATATTATCACAAAAAAATTTACCATATCTATGATCTCTTCTTGCATACCTTTAAGTAATTTCTTAATCCATACTATATTTGCACAATTTATAGAAGCAACAACATATTCAGCCTCGACAGTAGACTGTGAAATGCAACTTTGTTTCTTGTTCAACCATGTAACCAATCTTTCACCTAGAAATAATCCACCTCCACTAGTACTTTTCCTTTCATCAACATTTCTAGCTCAATCTACATAAGTGTAGACTTGTAGGTAAAAAGTACCTCCTTTTTTGTACAAGAAAACAAATTCTTCTGTGCCTTTTAGATATCTCAAAATTCTTTTTACTGCATAAATATGTGTTTACTTTGGATTAGAAGAAAATCTTGTAACGATCCCAACAATGTGTGCTATATCAGGTCTGCTATGAACAACATACTACAATTTGCCAATCATGGATTGGTAAAGAGTATTATCCACGTCATGTGTCTCATCCTCTTTTGATAACTTACATACAATAACCATAGGTGTTCCAACGGGCTTGGAATCGGAATCATCCATACCAAAAGTTTTAAGAATCTCTTTGATATACTTAGCTTGTGTAATGGATATCCCTATAGTAACTTGCTATATCTATAGACCTAGAAAGAACTTAATCTCTCCAATTATTGACATTTGAAACTCTTTTCTTATTTCATCAAAAAATCCTTTACATAAAGTATCATTGCCTCCAAATTTAATATCATCAACAAAAATTTTAGCAATCAAAACTTTATTATCATTGTCACATTTCAAGTAAACATTACTGTTATCACTTGTTCTCTCAAATCCTATTTTGATTAGATAAGAGTGCAATCTCTCATACCATGCTCGGGGTGCTTGTTTCAAATCATATAAATCTTTATGTAACTTACATACCTTGTTATTTTTTGTGTTTTCAATGAATCCTTTAGGTTTCTCAATGTATACTTCTTCTTCAAGTATCCCATTAATAAATGCAAACTTAACATCCATTTGATATACCTTGAATCCTTTGTAAGAAACATAAGCTATAAGTATTCTAACTCCTTAAAATCTAGTAACAGGTACAAAAATCTCTCCATAGTCAATACCTTCTTGTGCATAACCTTTGCAAACCAATCTAGTGTTATTTCTGATAACTTCTCCATGCTCATTCAATTTGTTTCTGAAAATCCATTTAGTACCTATAACATTTTTTTCTTTGGGCCTGGGTACTAATGTCCATGTCTTATTCTTCTCAATTTGATTGTACTCTTCTTTCATTTCTTTCATCCAGTCTTCATTATCTAGAGTTTCTTTAACTTTCTTTGGCTCAAATGTAGATATTAAATATGTATTTTCTCTTACCTTTCTTCTTTTCATCACTCCAACATCCTTATTTCAATAATTTTGCTGGGGGAATGGTGCCTTCTCATATACTTTGCCAAAATAGGCTTGGTAGCTCTCTATTCTTCAATATCAACATTTGGTTGTTGAAATCCTTATTCATCTTTCTCCTTTGTAGGTGCTCTCGATAAGGTATCAGGAACATCAGATTGAATTGTGACCGGTTCGAATCTTGTCTCCACATTCTTGAGTCAATGAGGGGGTTAGTAGCACCGATTTGCAATGAGGGAAATCAATCAAATAAGTACTAAGGAGGAAACTATGAACAATAAAATGAAAAGTAATAAAGGAGGAATACAAATGAATGCAAACCAACAAAGCTTGAATCTTCTATTGTCTCTCTCTACTCCTTCTAAAACACTATTTGTGTGGTGCTTAGTATTGGTGTGGATGACGTCTATGCTTTGGGAATGTCGAGAATATGATATTGAATATGTGATTGCAAGAAGGCTTGATTCTTGAACCAATATGATAGAGTAATGGCATACGTGAGCTTGAAATACAGGATCCTTCAAATGGTTATGAAGGGTTGATTATATAGAATATGAAAATGATATGAAGGGTTGAGATCAATCCCAGAGAAAAGAGGATGAACGGTTGAGATCAAAGGGAACTGAAGAAGCCACCATTAAACTCCACCTCCTCAACTAAGAGAGAATAGATAAAGTTTGGTTAACTGAAGAAATAATTATGAGTTACCTTTAGAACTGAAGAGGTAATTTGGAGTTACCTTTTTGAACTGAAGAGGTGGGTGGAGCAACCCATGTAATCAAAGATCTAATTAAGAATTATCTTTTTTGAACATAAAGAAAGGATTTATTGAATATTTAATTCATTTTTGTAATTAAAGTATTCAACATGCGAGACAATTGAATTCATTTTGGATTTAGAATTTAATTGTTGACTAAATATAAATAAATTTAATTGAAATTAATTTAATTAGAAGAATTAATTAATAAGTTTAAATATTTAAATTTAAACTTTAGGAAATTGAATTTAAATAATTAATGAATATTAATCAATTAAGGTTAATTAATTAAATAAAATTAATTATTTAAACAATTTCAGGGACTTGATTAGATGATTTGGGGAATGAAATTACAAGAAAATAGATGATTAATTAATGATTAAAAAACCATTAATTAATAGATAAAAATTAGTGTTTGTAATGTAAAGTCGCAAGTCTGTCTATTTTAGGGTGTCTATATTTTCCCCTCTTTGATGCATTGTGGCTTGTCGCATTGTGTCAAAAATTCTCTATTTTGATCTTGCCCTAGCTTGCCTTGGTGATAGCAGGTGTATTTATGCCCCTCAACAAATTTGAGTGAAAAATTGTGACATGAGCGTTAATTTGTTGATACTGCAAAATGATTACTTGGGTTACTGCTCGTGAAAATTCCTCAAAATGCCCTTGATATCGACTGTTTGAGTTTCTGGGGGTCAAGAAAATAAAATTAAGGTCTTGCACGAATTAGGATTTTTGGGAACCCCTATAAATAGCTTGGAGAGCCATTCATTTGTAACTTTGCACTCTTGGAACTCTTGATCATCGGGTGAGTTTGTTTTTTAGATTTCTTTTCTTTCTTTGTTGTTTGTGAGCTATGATGGGCCTTCTTGGAGTCGTACATGTTTTTGATTGGATCCAAACCTTTTGTCAGCCAGCTGGCGTAGGACGTCTAGTGAGTAACCTAGTCCTTGTGTCATTAATGCATGTATTTATTGCTTTTTCAAAATTATTGGTTTTTTGAAAAATTTCCCATGTTGTCGCAATAGGCCTTGAGTTTTCTACAATTGTGGTTTAGATGCCGCAATTTCCGATTACATTTCACAATCGATAAATGTGTTGCAATTATCAGATTGAATACCATAATTGCGGTAAAAGTGCCACATTTTCCAGTTGCATGTCGTAATTGGTATAAAGGTGCCACAAATGTCTTAGGATTTCTACAATCACTCTATTTTTATTTCTAGCATGCACTTGTACTTGTATGATACTTCTGCTTTTGTCCTGATACCTATGATTGGCTTTTTTGTTGTTTTGCAGTACATTAGGATGATTTTGCATTGCCAGGAGTCTAGACCTACTGGGTTAGTATACCACTTCCAGCTCTCTAAGGATGAGAGAGATGTTTTGAGACATGTTGTCTTATACTAGATTTTTTATATGCCTGAGATCACGAATAATAGGGGTCTAATCTCTTCTCTTCTAGAGAGATGGAATTTTGATACTTGCACATTTTGGTTGCCTACTCGAGAGTGTACTGTCACATTGGAGGATATTTATCGCATCCTTCAAATTCCCATCTAGGGAGCTCTTGTTGAGTATACCCAAGGCTCTAGTATCACTTCTTTGTATGAGCTATCTGGTCCACCCTGGGATTAGCTTGGCATGTCTGATCCATATGATATCCCATGGTCTAGGTTTGGCACGGGTTTAGATAGGCTTTCTACTTTGTTAGGTAGTCTGATTTTTGGGATCTTGTGTCCCGATCATCACCAACATGGATTCTCTATTGGCTTTAGTGTTGTCTTATAGGGTATGGTGGGAGACCATAATATATATGCTTGGGGTCCCTGTATGCTGGCCCATATGTACTTTCATATGTTTTATGTGGCTTATCTTGGTGGTAAGTCTCTGGGATGTGGGGTTACTCTCTTGTAGATCTAGGCATGGGAACATATTGCAGTCTATAGGCCTGTAGGTGCCTATGATCTTCCTCTGGGTAGACCATATGTATTCATGTATGATGATGCTATTGTACAGTCCCATATGGTACATCTGATGTACTGGAAAAAATAGTTGGATATGATGCCAAAATTTATCTGGAGACCTTACAGGGATTGTCCTATGTGGGATGGGGAGGATGGACACCTTCCCTTCTATTGTTAGAGGAGATTTTTGATTGGTTGTGTTAGCCGCTACGTTTATATGATTGATTTCCACAACACTGATAGTGTGTTGCATCAGTTCGGTGAGAGACAGGATTTCTTTGATTCTTATGCATAATTTGCTCGTCGATCAAGGGATATTACTCTGTGGGGTTCCATCATCTCTCTGGATGCTGCTAGGATAGAGTTCATGGGTCTACTTCTTGTGGCATGGACATGGTGACCAACCAGTGTGGATGCAGGTATATGTTGTGATTATGTCATGCATGTTGTTATCTCTCTTGTCATGTTCTCTTAGAAGTAGATATATTTGATTAGTCACTTATGCTTATCATCCATGTGATACTGATGTTTGAAATGTTCTCTTTGCAGGTGCTACCCCACAGTATGATGCATGGTGGTAGCAGTTTAGACCTGTTCCTTTGACCGATGTCTATTGTCCTATTATTGGTACCATCATGAGGATTCATTGGTAGAGATAGAGAGGAGGGAGAGATGGAGGATAGGATGGTGACCAAGATGGAGGATGGGATGGTGGCTGAGATGGAGAGTGTGGGAGAGATGGTGGTCAGGATGGTGGATGGGGGAGAGATGGTGGCTAGGATGGTGGACGGGGGAGAGATGGTGGCCGAGGTGGTGAACAAGGTGGTAGGAGAGATGGTGGAAATGATGGAGATGATCCTGGGCATGGTGGTGCTGGTAGGAGGGTGAGGACTAGGGGTGGTCATGACATTGGCAGTTGGTTGGGCTGGGTGTCATGCTGGAGGAGGAGGAGGGATTAGAGGAGGAGGAACCTCAGTTGGTTAGGAGAATTCATCCTTGCATAGGTGCTACTTTTCCAGAGAGGGTTGAGGAGAGGATAGTTTCCGAGGACATTGAGATTTAGAATGTGGATATTGAGGAGACAGGTATGAGCTCATCTACTAGGAGCAACAATTTTGGTAGCAGTACAAGTGATAGTGAGAGCAGTGAGGAGGGGTTGGGGAATAGGGATGAGGAGGGGGAGATGGATGTTGCTATGGGTGGGATGGACAAGGATCCATGAGTGATGGAGAGGCTTACACAATAAATATCTAATCTGCAGGCTAGGTTGACTGCATTTGAGGCATGGGCTACTACCTTGGAGAGTAGGGTTACATCAGCGGAGGCTAGAGATACTGCAGCTAAGGCTGGGGAGAGACAAGATTGATAATATGTGAGGGCCTATTTAGATAGTGTACAAGACCTATCATTGAGGGACACTCATGAACATATTTTGAAATCAGGTCATGAGGCCAGGAGGGCGATTGGGTACTAGCGCTGACATTATGAGGTAGTTATTCATTCTGCACAACGAGTACCAAGTTATGTAGAATAAAAAAGGTCTAGTAGGGCCTCGAGATCCTAGATCAGTGGTATTGGAGCTCCTAGTCCATAGAAGAGGACTGCACCTAATATGCCACCCCTTTGTCCACTTGGCGATGAGGGTGGGGGCCATAGCTCATGTTGATTTTCTTAGTGTCCATTTTGTATCATGTATTATTTTTGTAGTGATGTCCCATTGATATACTTGGATGTTGTACTGATGATTGTATCTTGATATACTAATATTTATTGACATACATGTTGATCACCTTCCTTTTGTTCTGACTTGCAACCGGTCATTGCACTCAGATATTGAGATCTATTATGAGATACAACTTATGATTCTATATGATGTGCAATTTTTACCTACTTATGATATGTATGGTTCTATATGGTGATGCCTTAATGATGAGATGTAGACTCTTATATGTATGAGTTACTTTCCTATGATACTGACATATGTATGCAGGATGGTGCTTTATGATGTGCATGTTTATATGATGATGTTTATGGATACAATTGTTTATGATTACTATGTATGATCATGGTTTATTTTCCTTTGTTTTCTTATGAAAATAAATGAATGAATGCAATCTACTATGTACAAAATATATGAGTAATGTATGTGTCAGTTAGAAGAAAGTTAGTTGAATCTATCTCTAGAATTGATTGATAGATTTTGGACTAACAGAGATGATGGGTGACCCAAGTTCTCGCCGTGTTTTTCCAATTTTTATCATGATTGCACCTTATTAAGAAAATCTTAGAGAATCCAATGCACCCAGATATTTCTCATCTAGATACCTCTATGATCTCTTGATAACCAGAAGGAGTAGAGAGATTGAATAGAAAGAGAACCAAATGCACCCAAATATTGACCATCTAGATACCGCTATGTTCCCTGATTTGAAAAGAAAGAGATCCAAATGCACCCAAATATTGACCATTTGGATACCACTATGATCTCTAATTTTGAAAAGAAAGAGATCCAAATGCACCCAGCTATTGACCATCTGGATACCACTATGATCTTTGATTTTGAAAAGAAAGAGAACCAAATGCACCTAGATATTGACCATCTAGATACCACTATGCTCTCTGAACAATCCAAAAAAAAAGAAAAGCCAAGATAGAAATCCAATGCACCTAGATACAGATCATTTGGATAGTGCTACAATCTCTTGATTTTGAAAAGAAAGAGAAAACCAAGATATAAATCTAATGCACCAAGATATAGACCATCTATGATGCAGAGAGAACTGCTAGAAGACCTTAATGGGCCCTAACTCTTTGATGCTTCTTAAAAATTCAAATTTGATCAATCTCGCTCCACACAAGTCTTCTTAGGATGCCTCCTAACTTTCCCAAGGGGTCAATAGGCTTCCCTTGTTCTCTCTTGGTTCTCCAAATCAAGCTATGGAACAAAGCAATTTTCTCCTTTAGGGACACTTTCCCTAAACCATACCATAAGGTGTAAAACTTCACCAGTGGATTCAAAACTCTATCCTAAGGGATTTAAGACTCTTAAAAGACCCTAGTGACCAAGAATATACTACTAAATTTTGTCTTGAAGACCCAAGGTTAGTCAAACCCCAAATAGCCTAAGATTCCTTGTAGCCCTAACCAATGGTTTTTGGGACTTAACTTATTGTGATAGTGGGATCTAGAGGATGTAATTGGTTTTCCAAAAACCCTATATGGAGTTTTTACACCCTCCAAATCATTATCACCTCACTCCACTCCTCCACCGCCAAGCTCTCACAAAACACACAGACCTAATTAACTAGTTTAGGCTTGGTTTGTTAGGAAAGTGATAGGAGGTGGGTTCATGGATAAAATGAAGAGCTTTGGGTGGATTCCTCTACCCAAAATTAGTCTAGAACCACTCTTTGTATGATCCCACAACACTCATATAACTCTTGCATGTGGTTGTACCAACAGACTAGGCTAATTACATAGGGATAATTAGCCTAGGGCTTTATCTTAAAAATAGAAGGACTAAGAATGAGAGTTTGAGCCTTTGGATTCCTAAAGAACATTATCCTAAATAGAATTTTCCAAGTGGCCAAGGAGATCCACTGGATAAAGCTCTTTTTAGGATCTCATCTTTGAGACTGGTTCGGTAGAGCCTTGGTTTCTCAGACAATAACCAAGTAAAATCTATAAATTTTCACTAACTTATCAAAACACCTCAAATCAACTGGAAAGGTAAGAAGACTAAAGGCATTACAAAATTTTGCAAATCGATCTTCAAAATGAATCTATACTAGGCCGTACCATGCAAAAATGACTCAAAACACTCTTTTATTTCCTTGCTCAAACATCAAGCTTCGTACACATAGTATTCTGCCCTTCATGGAAGGCATCCTCTCACCTAATAACATACTCCAAGAATTTTAGAAGCTTTAGAAAGTGGGTGAGGTCAGTTACAAAGGAGTTTTTCATTCATGAGCAACATTTTGCAAAAGTTACTCATGCAACTTTGCAAAAAGACAACTTTTGGCAATCATGAAGGAAAGTTGCTAAATTTGGAGAATGTTAAGTACCGACCCCAAGGATGTGGGAGAGGGGAAACATAAGACAAGAACCTACCCAAGGACTTAAAATAAGACTTCTAACCAAACTTAAAGACTTTAAGCAAACATGGTCTAACTCTGGTTTCAGGAACCTAGGTTTATAACTTCACCTTAGGTCCTTCACCTTACATCAAAGACCCACACAAATACACACACACAAGGGTGATCTCAAGGATGCACCTTATTAAAAACATGAAAGAAAGCAAATGAGGATCTTTAGGAGATGCTCTACACCATACTCCTCATGAAAAAAATAACTCAAGTCTCTTGAGTTGTGGATTCTTCAAGTGGATAACCTGTCTTCAGAATGTATTCAGGGTTCATCCAAATAGCATCTTCAACTAGTTGGTGTTTCCATTTAACCAAGTACTCATAGTAAGTGCCCCTCCAAGTTTTCTTTTCAACTCTTTTGTCTAGAATGGTTTCAATCTTAGGAGGAGTTTCTTTTGGCATGTCCTTGAGTGGTTGGAGTGCAGGAGATTTGGGAGTACCTGCAATATCAGTAGTACTATCTTCTCCTTTATAAGCATAGAGGTCTACAACATTGAAAATAGGTGATAAGACAATGTGAGATGGGAGATCAATTCTATAGGAATTATTCCCACATTTCTTCAAAATCTTGAAAGGGCCAAGCTTTTTCATCATAATCTTTGTGTATTTCTCTTTGGGTAGTCTCTCCTTCTTGAGGTGGATCATCACTAAGTATCACACCTTGAATTGTAGATCTCTCCTCTTCTTGTGAGCATGGGTTTTATATTTCTCAGTGGTATGCTTCAATTTTATCTACACCTGATCATGTATATTCTTCATCACCTCAGAAAATTCTTCAGCTAGTGCACTTATTTTTTCCATTTCTTTGATATCCCTAAGTTCCAATACTCCTCTAGGGTGAGTGTCATAGACAATCTGGAATGGAGTTAAACCAGTGCTCTGATTTATTGAATCATTGAATGAGAACTTTTCTTGTGCTATAATGGTATCCCAAGTGACTCCATGTTCTTGTGTGAGGCATCTCAGAAGGTTTTCAAGGGATCTATTGATGACTTCTATCTGACCATCAGACTGTGGATGATATGCAAATGACAGAGAAATATTTGTTCCTAGTTTTCTCCATAATGTCCTCCAAAAGTGACCTAAGAACACAGGATCCCCATCTTATATGATGGATAATGGGATTCCATGGAGTCTTAAAACCTCTCTAAAGAACTACCCTGCTATGTGAGATGCATGATGAGTTGTCCTACAAGGGATAAAGTGTGCCATTTTTGAAAATTTGTCAACTACAACATAAATGCTATCAAATCTAGACTTGGTCTTTGGAAGACCCAGGAAAAATTCCATACTTACTGAATCCCATGGTTTGAAGGGATGGGTAAATGAGTGTATAGTCCAGGATTGGATGTGTGTCCTTTGGCTTGTTGGCAAACTGAACAACTTTCCACAAAATTCCTAACATCTGTCTGCAATTTTGGCCAGTGGTAGAATATCCTAACTAGCTCCAAAGTTTTGTCTACTCCAAAGTGACCATCTAGGCTTCCACAATGCTTCTCTTTGATAATGTTCTCCCTCATAGATCCCTTTGGGACACATAAAGAACTTCCTTTGAAAAGAAGACCATCTTTCACAATAAACTCAGAGAAATCGGTATCATCTCAATGCAAATCTAGTAAGCTTCTTTAAAATATTCATCTTTAACATACATATCCTTCATGGCATGGACCCCAACACTCTCTAACTAGATGGCTTGAGTGGTCAAATGTATCCTACTAAGAGCCTCATCAACTTTGTTCACAACCCCTTTTTTATGCTTAATGGAAAATATATAAGACTGCAAGGGCTCCATCCACTTCACATGTCTGTGATTAAGTTTCTCCTACTTTTTTATAAAGCTAAGTGCATGGTTATCAGCAAAAAAAAAATCCTTGGGAAATAAATAATGCCTCCATTTCCTAAATGATTGAACCATTGCATACATTTCAAGATCATAAGTGGAATATTTTTGTTTAGCTTCATTGAGCTTCTCACTGAAAAAATCAACTGGTCTTCCTTCTTGGCTCAAGACTCCTCCAATGGCTTTGTTTCTTGCATCACATTCAACTATGAATACCTTGTGAAAGTATGGTAGGACTAGGATAGTCTACTCTGCAATCTTCTTCTTTAGCAACTCAAAGGACTCATTAGCTTCATTAGTCCATGAAAATATGCATTTTCTTCCACCTTTAATAGCGTTAATAATGGGAGCACATATGCCACTAAAGTTTCTAATGAATTTCCTATAAAAACTAGATAAGCCATTAAACATCTTTACCTCTGATGGAGTGGTAGGAGGTTGCCAATTGAGGATGGCTTCAACTTTGGTAAGATCCATATTGAGACTATTTTTGGAGATCACAAAGCCCAAGAACACAAGTTCTTCTTGAAGAAATACACACTTATCTGTATTGATTTTTATCTTTTTCTCATGGAGTTTCCTCATCACCATGTCCAAATGCTTGAGATGTTCTTCCCTTCTCCTGCTAAAGATCAAAATTTCATCAAGGTATATAGCAACAAATTTTTTAAGAAAAGGTTTCAATACTTCATTCATCAATCTCATAAAGGTGCTTGGAGCATTGGAAAGGAAAAAAGGCATCACAAGCCACTCATAGAGGCCTTCTATAGTCTTAAATGTTGTCTTCCATTCATCTCCCCCTCTGATTCTTATCTGATGATAGCCACTTTTGTGATCAATCTTGGAATAGTAACTTGCACCCCCTAAATAGTCCATCAAATCCTCTATTCTAGGCATAGGAAACCTATATCTAATGGTTATCCTATTGATTTCCCTAGAATCCATACATAACCTCCATGTGCCTTCTTTCTTGGGTGCTAGGAATTCTGGGATAGTACAAGGACTCACACTCTTCCTAATGAGACCTTTTGGCAACAATTCTTCAATCTTCCTTGCTACCTCTTGATTCTGTTCAGGATTCATCTTATATGCTACCTTATTGGGAAGAGTAGCCCCTGGTATGAAGTCTATACAGTGATTTATTTCCCTCTCAGGTGGCAAAGACTCTGGTTTGTTCTCAGCAATGATACCTCTATACTGGTCTAACAATGCTTTCACTTCTTTGGGGCCTACATCCCTAGTGGGGAATTGAACTTTGGAATCCTTCAAAGGTGTCTTTTTTGGCCTCACTACTAGGGCATAACAAGGGGTATGCTTCTCCTTTAGTACTTTCATGAATTCCTTTTCTCCTATGTGCAAGATAGTACTAGTAGTATGTTTTTCTTTCTCACAGTTAGTGAGTGGGTTCATTACATATTCAACACCATCCTTAATTATAGTATAAAAATTGGATTTTACATCATTCCTAGCATCTAAATCATACTACAAGGGCCTCCCTAATAACAGATGGCATGCATCCATCTTTTTAATATCACATAGAACCCTATCTATATACTCCCCTATCTTGAAATCTACCCAAACTTGCTCATTGATAATGGTTTTCTTTTCTTTTGTCAACCAAGAAGCCTTATAAGGGAAAGGATGAGGAATTATGTGCAACTTTAGTTTAGTGACTAAATCCCTAGATGCAATATTATCTATAGAGCCAGAATCAACTATAACCTTGCATACCTTATTGTTCACCTTGCAACTTGTTCTGAATAATGACTTCCTCTAAGGTGGTTCTATAGTAGTAGGTGCTCTTAGGAGTGTCCTTTGCATCATTAAACATTCTCCTTGCTCTGGATTTGTAGGTCTTGAAGTTGCAGAGTGATAGGAGGATACACTTTGGTTATCATCCTCTTGGGTAAGTTGTACTCTTCTATCCCCTCCTTGCCTACTGATACCACTCTTCTCAGGACATCTAAAAGACTGGTGTCCAACTTGATTACATGTAAAACACTTCCCTGTGAAGAAACTAGACCCTCTTCCTCCAAGCCTTCCTCTACTGTTGGATCTCCTCCCTCTAAAACTATTTCTATTATTGTGCTCTCCTTCTAACTCATGGTGATTAAAATCCCCTTGACTTCTCTGGAATGGTCCTTTACCATTGAATCTCCCTCTTCCCTTGAAGTTGTTCCCTCTTCCTCTATTATTTTGTTCTCCTCTTCTCTTCTACCTTTCTTCAATTTTTAATTCCATTTGAAAACAATTGTGTACTGATTCAGGGTTAAACAAACTCATTTCATCTTGGATAATGTATATCAGTCCATTGATGTATCTTGCAAGTTTGTGATTCTCACTTTTAGGAATTGTTTCCTTCAAGGTCATCTTATGAAATTCTTCAGTATAACCACTCACATTAAGGTCCTTCTGCCTAAGATTTTGTAGCTTCTTGTGGAGGGTGGTCTCGTAGTCTTTAGGTAAAAACTACTTTTTGACTTCAACTAGCATCTTCTTCCATGTTGAGATAGGATTCCTTCCATCCTCCACTCTTTCATTTTGTAGAAAGTTCCACCAACTCAAGGAGGGACCTCTCATTTTGGATTTTGCAACCTTAACCTTTTGATTCTCAGAGATGTTTTCATACTCAAAGTATTTCTCCAAAGATTCCACCCAATCCATGCATTCTTTAGGATCCATTTTCCCACAAAATATGGGCATGTCTTCTTCTTCTTCTTCTTCTTCTTCTTCTTCTTCTTCTTCTTCTTCTTCTTCTTCTTCTTCTTCTTCTTCTTCTTCTTCTTCTTCTTCTTCTTCTTCTTCTTCTTCTTCTTCTTCTTCTTCT
>MU223928.1:1928802-1945241 GCA_018584345.1 Thuja plicata | reverse complement strand
TGCTATGCTTTTCTGTTCATCGGTGTCTGCAGAATTCTTTAGCTCTCCCTTAGCTTGATTGATCAGGACTGCATGAAGTTTATCCTTCATCAGTTTCTCTTCAGCATCTTCTATCAGTTCACTCCCCAGTGTATCTGATTGCTTACGAAAATGAATTAAGCTTGTCTCTTAAATAGACATGATATCCCTTAATTCTAGTTCTTGATTCTTGATTCTTGGTGTGAAAAACAATCCAGCCAAATTGATTTATGGCTTTAACTCCTGATTTATCTCGAAGTTATCTTCTTGCCAACTGTACAAATCAATTGCTTAACTATGGTTTGAATAAAACAAATAAAATAACTAGTTAAGTCTATCCTTAAGCTTTTCCAACTAGATATTTTATCATTTTTTGATCTCTCTGTTCTGTTGGTCAATTTTGAAGTTTGTCGCCGGTGACAATTGCCAGCTCCACCGGTGCAACTTTAGTTAGCTTTGGGATCTCCGTCCATTAGGCATCATTGGATCTTGCTCATCGGGCAACACTGTTTATAGCTCATTGGGTGTCATGTGATTCTACTTTTTTGGGCAACACTATCTTCTGCTTGTCAGGTATCACTGTGACTTTATCTCTGTCTTTACCGATGGTGTGCACTCCGCCGGTGTAGTCTATCACTTAGTGAATACTTGACTTTTATGCATTGTTGAAAGCATAACCTTTATTCCATTTATTCTCTGAAGTCTTTGGCATTGTGTATATGACCATACAGATGATATCAAGTTGACATCAATGACAATACAAACCATTAACTGATTTAATGTCTTGCATCATCTTCAACTTAGTATAGTTAAACATTTAATCAGTTACATGTCATCAGGTTATACTATAAGAATAAACTCATCTAAAAAGTTGGATACTATAGGTCGATGATCCCGTATGGGTGCTTTTACTAGTTGATAACTTTTCTGTCCACATATTCTACATCAAATTTGCTCAAGATCATCACCCATTTAGCGAGCCATCCTGTCAGTGCTACTTTGATTAGTAAATAATTAAAGGGGTCAATGTGTGCTATCAAATTGGTTTGATGGATCAACATGTAATGTTGCAGCTTCTGGGAATAAAATAATTCTATGAGGCACAATTTTTCAATTGGTGAATAGTTGAGCTCATAACCAACCAAGGTTCTACTGAGATAGTAGATGACTCTCTCTTTGCTTGGTCATCATGTTGTGCTAAGAGTAATCCTAATGCTAACTCAGTTGCCAAGATGTATAGAATTAATGGGCTTCCTTGAATGGGTGACACCAATATGGGAGACTTCATCAGATAATCCTTGAATATTTGGAATTCTTGCTCTCATTGGTCTATCCATATGAATGTCACATCCTTATGTAATAGATACTGGAATCGATGAAACTTATCTATTAACTGGGAAATGAAACACCTGATGGATTGAAGCCTGCCTTGTAAACCCCTTAGTTTCCTTAGATTGGTTTATGGTGGCATGTCTAGTATTGCCTTGAATTTTTTTGGGTCCACTTCTATGCCTTGATGTGACACAATGATATTAGCTTTCCTATGGTGACAAAAAATGCACACTTATTTGGCTTTAGTAAAACTTTGTATTCTTGCATTCTATCAAATATGGGTCCCAAAACTTGTAGATGATATTTTATGAGCATTGACTTGGCAAGTATGTCATTGACATAGTCTTCCATCATTTTGTGAATGAGATCATGGAAGATTGTTGTCATAGCCCTTTGATATGTTGCTCCCACATTTTTCAAACCAAATGGCATGACATTCCAACAGTAAGTACCCAAGGCACATGTAAATGTAGTTTTGTGTTGGTCTTCTGGTGCAATCCTTATTTGGTTATATCTTGAGAAGTCATTTATGAGTGATAGCATCTGATGTCCTACTACGAGATCTAATATCATGTTGATATTTGGTAAAGGAAAGTCATCCTTGGGACATGCTTTGTTTAGATCTCTAAAATCTATGCAAATGCAGATCTGACCACTATGCTTGGTTACTAGCACCAAATTAGATATCTAGTCTATGGATGAGATTGTTCATATGAATCTAGCATCTAAGAGTTTCTTCAACTCTACTTTGACAAGTAATGCTATATGTGGATGCATCTTTCACAACTTTTTCTTGACAGGTTTAGCATTTGGTAACAATGGTAAGTGATGCAACACAAGTGCCGGATCTAGGCCTAGAATGTCTGAGTAGGACCTAAAAACTTGATTTTCCTTTCTTTGAAGAAGCTAATGATCTTCTCTCATTCCTCTGGAGTGAGTGATTTTTCCAAGTAGATATTCTTTGGGTTCTTTTCATCACCTAGGTTGAATTCTTCCATTTCCTAAGGTAGCAATGCTGACTTTTCTTCTATCAAGGGGAGGAGGTCCTAATTTCCATCCTCTAGTGCCTCAGTGAGGTTTTCACTAGAAGATACATCTTTTATTGTATTTTTGTCATTTTTTGTGTTAGAAAGTGCCTTGCAGTTTTCACTGACTAATTGTTCTTTTTTTTCTTTTTTATTTTTCTTTTTTGACTGGAAAGAGGAGCTTCCTCCTCAAAATATGCTGATTTTTCTAGGTCAATAGAGAAAATTTCCTTGTGATCCCTTGATGGCATTCCTTCTCTGAGTCCCATGAAGTCTATGATAGCCTCATCATTTTCAAAGAGATCTATATCAGGATGTCCTTGTTGGTCCCACTCTATTAGTTCTGGGTGTACTAGACAAAGGTCCTCATGGTGGATGACTCTATTTGGTTAAATGGGACAATGGTGATGGTTCCGATGAACCAATGTGATGTGGATGCACCACCTGGGGAATTTTTATCAATATACTTATCGATGCATGGCTGGTCCTCTATGGTTAATTGGTCAAACATATCCTCAAGGTGTATAGTTTTGACTAACCAAGAGGAATAGTTTGGGTTGGCTAGTTTAGAATTGTGGAGGGATCTCCACTTGTACTCATGGGAATCAATTATGCTAGAACGCTCATCAGATGTCTCACTTTCCTCATCATCTTGGATAGCTTGGTTAAGGTTTAGTCAGGAGTAAGAGGTTCCAACTTTAGATGGCAATAACTATTGGAGTATATTGTTGATCAAAGTATGTTCTAGGTTTTTCCCCCGGTGTAACTTTGCTACTTGTTCTTGATCAATGGATATGTCTCGAGTGGTAGGAATGGTTATATTTTTCCCATAGCCTAACCCTCTCTTATTTCTCTGGGTTGGAGGTAAAGACAACTCCATTAGAACTTGCTATCTTTCCCTCAAACCAGTCATACCATCATACCCAAACTTCTACAACATTGTGTAGTTGACTCCATATGTTGACATGGGTATGTGTGCTTGAAGTGTGTCTTGTGGGTCTTGATACAAGCATGTGTTATATCTAGATCAAAAGGGTTCTCTTCTGCAATGTCGCCCCACTTGACAAATCTGGTGGGTGGACACCTAAATAGAACAGGTTTCAGGGTTTTAGTTGTTGTCAATTGTTGTGGCATGCCATATGACCTTGGGCTTTGAGGCATGTTGGTGATAGTAAAAGCTTCCTCATAGTTGTATTCATCAAATCCTTTGTGAGTAATGGATATCTTACCCACTCTTCTTGCGACATCCTTGGGAATAGAGTTTGAGGTGGAAGGGATGCTTGCATCCTGGTTTGAAGGAACTTGATTGTCAGTACTAGTTACGATGGCATTACAGTATTGGAATGGGTTTGGATCTCCTTCAATAATGATTTCTACCCCCTGGTGTGGGAACTTGATGCACTGATGATATGTGGAGGGTGCAACTTGCATCTTGTGGATCCATGGTCTTCCCAGTAACATGTTATATCCCAAATCTAGGTCTAGGATTTGGAATGGGGTGTTCTTGATGACTGGGCCTATTTGGACTAGTAGTATGATAAAGCCTTTGGAAGACCTTTCTTCTTCATCATAGGCCCTAATATTGATTCTCCTTGTGATATCAATATTGGATTCATAATAGCCCAAGTGTTTGATTACTTTAAAAGTACAAATGTTTAATCCAGCTCCACCATCAACAAGGAATCTACAGATAGCATGTTTATCAACCTGGATGAGCAAGTGAAAGGGATCATTATGCAGAGGTTTGTGTGGTCACACATCATGGTCTGTAAAGGTTGCATGCTTGTTGGAAGCTATGTGGTTCACTATGGTTTGGAAGCTTTCCAAAGTTATGTCCCTTGGGAAAGCTGCATTTTGGAGTGCTTGGTCCAGAACTTGCTTGTGCTATGGGGATATGCACAAAAGTTTGAAAATGTATATTTGGGTAGGCATGCGCTTAAGCTAACCCACAATGCTGGTGTGTGGATCGAAGGTTGTTTGAGAATTAGCTGGTATAGTTGATGTAGAAGGAACTCCCTGAAAGACAATTTTTGTATGGTGCATGCTTACAACACATTTAGCACCTTGGTCTCTGATAGTGATAGTAGCCACATGACTATCTAAAGGATTGATGCAGTTGATGGTGTTGTCACTATTAGCATATGTGTAGTTTACTTGTTTTGACTATCCACCAAACCTGGAGGATTTTCCTTTGTTGTGATCATGGAATGTGTCATTGAAGATTGTATGATTAGTGGTGCATTTTGATTGGGCATTGGTGACATTGATGACCCCTATGTCAATCAGATCTTGAATGGCATTTTTTAGTCGATAGTAGTTGGATGTTTTG
Organism: Thuja plicata; assembly: GCA_018584345.1. NCBI lineage: Eukaryota > Viridiplantae > Streptophyta > Pinopsida > Cupressales > Cupressaceae > Thuja > Thuja plicata. The sequence continues at coordinate 1,940,537 of MU223928.1, read as the reverse complement.
TGTCCCTTTACCTGATGAAATTTGCAGAATTCGTTATCATTGTACCACTTTGGTTTGATAGCACCATGTTCATATTCTTTGATTTCAGGCAGAGTGATAGTATTTGATTGTATCATCTTTCTTAAGGATGATTCTATCAACTCCCCCAATGGTGTGTAATCTCATTTTGGAAATGGAAACCATTGTGGGAATTGTGCTGGTGGTTGATTGTTTGACACAGCTATTGCTTGAATAGGGGGTGGTTGATTCTGAGTGTACACTTGTTGAGTGGGTACCATGGGTTATGGGTTGGTCGTAGGTTCTCCTTGTAGTGACACCTTTGGTTGGGCATAGTTGACCATCTTTACATGAATGACACCATCACTGGTGACATTTTTGTTCTTGTTCTACCATTTGGCTTTATCTATTGTAGTTTTTGTTTATGTTTGTCTGAGTAGGATTTTCAAGGATACCTCATTTGAATAGGTTTTCTCATAGAAAACTCCTTGTTTGATGAGTTGATTGAAGTTAGGAGCCAGCTACAATTCTGTGATAAATGACATATCTGGAATTAGATTGTCAATAAACATGACTATGAGGGCTTGCTCAGGTACATCATGCATGATTCTATTTGCAGTGTTCCTCCACCTTTATAGGAGTTTTACAAAGGATTATCCATATTTTTGTTTGATGTTGCAGAGATCCTTGATGCTGACCTTGCACTTGATATTGTGATGGAAGTGAATAATGAATTTTTTGGCCAACTCTCCCCAAGACATAATGCCATGAGGTAAGTGCGAGAACCATTCCATTTTTGGTCCAACTAGGCTTTGTGGGAATAGTCATATTAGGTATGTCTCATCATGTGCGAACTCGATGCAACTAGCAAAGAACTCTCAGGTATGTTCAACGAGGTTGGTGTTGTCCCTGTATTTTTTGAACTTGGGTACCGAGAAATGAGTGAGAAATGAAAACATGTGCAATGAATGATCAAAGGGGTATGGGTACCAATCCTGCGTGGTATAGGATATGGTTTTACTTGATTCTGCATGTCCATCATTTGGGTTTGAAGAATTTGCACTTGTTGGATTAACATGTCTATCTAAGATTAAGGATTATTGGTGACATTGTACCTCTATGCTATAGTAGGTATGAGGCTACACCTCTGTGCCCCTTGAGTTGGGACATATGATTTTATCCTTGGGACTTGATATTGGTTCCCCAGCATGTAAATCTGATACGGGGCATTTGATTGGCCCAAGATTGATTCTGATGTGCTTTCTACTGGGGTTTTTGTTGTGATCCATGTAGAAGTAATTACATAAACTTAGGTGGGCATTGATAGAATGTCAGACCTGTAGAGATGGATCCCTATGGGAGTGAGGTATTGAGCCCAAGGCTAGCATGGACTGACTATAGTAGTAAAATAATAAAAAAAGGTTTGTTTCTTTTTGGCAGAATTGAGGACATAAAATGAGAGCTTGATAGAAAAGGCCATGAGGTCGAGGGTTGAGGAACACTAGTAACCATGGGTGTAGTTAGTTGGGAGCTTTTCATGCTTTGTGTAGATGATGTGCTAGCTTGATTTGGAGAGCTTGTCTGATTGGACATAGTCTACGTTGATGTTGTTGTTGTCAAAGATGGAAATATTTAGGATATCATAGGTTCCATTTGAGAGGGTTGAGTAGTTTTTTGACCTATGAGAGGGTTCTCGGGCCATATGGTTGACACATTAAATTTGGTGGTGAGTTTGAATCCCTTCTTAATCAAAATGGCTAAGAAACATTTAGGATTTCTCTCTACTACAATGTCAACAACCTGCGCGGAATAGGCATCTTTCTCTATGTGTTTGAGCTCCTCCTCCATGAAATCATGGAACAATATTGGTCTACGGGGATTCTCAATGAAAAGAGTAGGACTAGTGTTTCTGAAAGGTTTATCCTCTCGCTCTTGTTCCCATGGGGAAATCAGTTGATATAGGTCTTGTTAGGTTGAGTCTTAGCCTTTGACCTTGTGTAAGGCCCTCCATAAGGTGTGTGAGATATAGTGTTGTCCATATTTTGTGACTAAAACAAGTGATATAAAGAAAAAAAAAGGATAACCTATCTAGGAGAGTCTGAGTTATGTTGGGACAAGGGTAATTCTAGGAAATTTTTTTGATTTATCTTGATCTCAAAAATACTTGATGATGTAAGATATGGATTATTGACTATTGCCTAGGATAAAGTCACTTATAAAGATATGATGCTTTTGAGATAATTATATCAAGATAATTGATTCTGAGCTTTTGAACTAACAATATTTAAAAAATAATCGTGCTTTTAAAGAATGGATGTCCTTCAATGTTTAGAGATTCAGAAAATATTCTTTTCATTTTTTTGGGATAAACATTGATCTGTTACATAGAATGAGGAGTCTTTCCAAGGGTTTTAGGTTAAAAAAAGTGTTTCAAATTATCTCAATAAATGCGGCAAAATTTGATCATTTGTGGTAAAGTGACAGGTTGATTACGATAATCAATCACCAATTATGGTAATAGAAAGGTCAACTATGACAATAAACAGGTTGATTACGGCAGGATGTGGTCAATTGTAGCAAAAAAGGAGACAATCTTAAAAAATATTTCAAATTGGCTTATCTATCTGATAAAATTGATTTCCAAAACAAGGTTTTGATTTGCAGAACAAGTTTCATGTTGACACCCTAGACTTTAACACGTTGGACTCGTTTTGACAGTTTTGATGTTTGTTTTGCATTTTGGAGACTAATCAAAGAACACACACAATGGACAATGAGTTTTGTAATCTAGCACAGGTTTTGATACAAGGACAAACAAATTAATCTAAGTCAAATTTGGCTTTCAAATATAATGTTATAGGCCTAATACTTGAATTTTTGTTAGTTCATGAAGGTCCACAACATAGGTGCCTGTGTTTTTGCTGTTGCCAAATATTGTTTCCGTGCTAGTGAAGATCTCTTTCACTAACATAATACCCTGGAACACCTATGTTGGGAATCTTGGGGGAAATTCTACAACCCCTTGTACTATAATAAGGTATTTTTTCAAAGGTGAATCAGGTTGGCCTCTATTTCAACAAGGTTGTAGTAGGGTTTGTGGCATCTATCCAATCAGTTTGTACCTGTTTGACTCACTTAAGAGCCAGTTGACCATGCTAGCTACTTAGGGATATTCACTTGATCTAGGATATCATTAACACACCTCACCTAAGATTGGCTAGGTATAAAATGGAACTTTGGTTCGCATCTTGTTTATATATCAATTGGAAGGATTACCAATTTTAAGATCGTTCTTCGAGGAAGAAGCACATTACCCATATAGGCCTTTCTAAAAAGTATAAAGGTTTTTAATCTAACAGATTCATGCAAGCACACTAATGACTCAAGACATGAGGTTAATCAATTAAACTCCAAAATCTCAAATTTGAATTTAAGCTAATCACCCATACATGCACCAATGTTCAATTTTAAAGCCCAAAAGTAGGTGATGATTTCTTGTTTGATTTTAATGCACCAAATTTGAAATATTGTTTTCCTTGGTTCAATTCTTAACCACTACATCAATTTTAAGCACCGATTTTGGAAATGTGAGGTTGATGTTTGGCATACAATGTCATTTTTAAGCACAAAAATTACAAAATGAGTTAATTTTAGTTTCTTTGTTAACCTTTTCCTCACCACAAGCTGCCAAAAATGTTATTAGTACCAAAAAGTGTCTAATTAAGAATTGAAGAATAACCTGTAACTCCAGAATTGTTAAGAACACTAAGACTAATTATGACCTTATACTTAGCTGTGAAATATTTGATAGAGTCTAGATATCTATTGTACGCTTCACTTTGATCTTCTAGTGCAATGGCTAAGATGGATCTTTTTTGCATTTGATAATTTGTGGTCCTTCTTATGGATGCTCTTAGTGATCTAGCACCTAGGATGCATCTGATTACCCTTTTGGTCATTTGTCATTGGTCAATCCTGCATAGAAACTGAGAAAACAATCAGATCTTCACAGAAAATAATGAATTTGAATTAGATAAGTAATAATTTTGTTGATTGCAGTAATTGTCTATCAATTACGGTAAAATTCTATCAGATGTGGTAATATGCTATCAATTATGGTAAAGAACTTTCAGCTATAGTAGGATGTTGTCGATTGAGGCACATATCGGTCAATTGTGATACACTATGGTTGATTGTGGTAAAATGGTATCAATTTCTATATAAATTGGTCAATTGTGGCACAGATCAAGAAAATAAAGATTTGAATGACAGAAAATAATCGTGAAACCCTCAATTCAATTGCGACATTAAACCAATCAATTGCAGGAAAATTTTGTCAACTATGGTAAAATACCAGTGAATGCAAAATTAAAAGGATATCAAGAAAACATGAAAAAAAATTTGCAGCCATACGACTGAGGCCAAAAATTTATGTCTGTCATCTGCAAGTGATTATTTGGGCTGTTTGATTCACGTCGGGTTCACCAAAATGTTGTGGGTTCAAATCCTATCTCCACAATCTTGAGTTAACGAGGGGATTAGTAGCACCAATTTGCAATGAGGGAAATCAATCAAATAACTACTAAGGAGGAAACTACGAACAGTAAAATGACAAGCAATAAAGGAGGAATACAAATGAATGCAAACCAAAAAATCTTGAATCTTCTATTGTCTCTCTCTACTCCTAAAATGTTGTTTGTGTGGTGCTCATTATTGGTGCGGGCAACATCTATGACTTGGGAGCGTCGAGAATATGATATTGAATATGTGATCACAAGAAGGATTGATGCTTGAACCAATCTAATAGAGTAATGGCACACGTGAGCTTAAAATCCTAGATCGTTCAAATGGTTATGAAGGGTTGATTATATAGAATATGAAAATGATATGAATGGTTGAGATCAATCCCATAGATAGGAGGATGAATGGTTGAGATCAAAGGGAACTATTGTAGATCTAGGATATGTGAAACTATCACCAATTTCCCCCAGTTAGGATGTGCATCTTGTTGTTGTCTTATAGGAGAGGATTCCAAGAATGTTTGAGCTACTTTCTTACCCTTCTCTGTTTATGTCTTCTTCTTGTGCTTGAGGGATTTCTTCATGAGATTCTTCTATTTTCTAAACTTCCAGAGAGTCTTCTTCTTCTTCCTCCTCTACTTCTTGGACATTGGTTTGTGACAACAAAGGAATGTGATACTCTACTTTTTCTCCAAAAGTAGGTATATACCATTCTCCTTGGTATTCTGGGTTCTTAGTACCAATATGAAGTAATCTTTCATATGTCCAAGGTACATGTTCTATTTCTTCCTCTTCTTCATCACTTCCTTTATCAAAGATTGGACCATCTCTTGAGATGGGGTGTTCTGATTGGTTATTGAAACCCAACCCTGTTTTGTCTTTAGTGCTCTGAATTCCATATGGATAGGCTCAATGAGTCCTTTTCCTTTATCTCCTAAAGATCCCTTCCCTTTGTATTCCATTTTTTTAAGAAGGTCATAGCCTTTTCCATCTTTTTGGGAGATATATCAACATGATTTACTTCATTTTCTCTATTTTCCTCTTTATAGAGCCAATCCAAGACTGTTTTATCTTCTTTTTCATCCTCTTGAGAAGTAAAGGCTCTAACCATGCCAGTTTGTTCATGAATGCCTTTTCCTTTTGATGCATAAGGTGTGAAAGAGGAGGATGGCTTCCCATATGATCTTGGAGACACAAGAATGTTAGCCAATGATGTTGTTGTCTCTAGTTTGTATTCCCCCATGCTAGTTTCTTCAAGTTTTAATGTCTTTCGAAAGATTCTCTTCACCATGTCTTTAGAGGTTTCAACTGGGAACTCTTTTGGAAATTACTTATTGTGAGGAAACATACTATCTGCCTTGATGTTGTTGCAAGTGTAGCTTGAATCTGCAACAATTTTTACTTCCACCTCATTGTGTGGGAATTTGATACATTGGTGGTAAGTAGTGTTAGGAATAATAGTCCAAAAGACAAATGAGAGGGGGGGGGGGGGAATCAGNAGTGTAGCTTGAATCTGCAACAATTTTTACTTCCACCTCATTGTGTGGGAATTTGATACATTGGTGGTAAGTAGTGTTAGGAATAATAGTCCAAAAGACAAATGAGAGGGGGGGGGGGGTAATCAGTTGTAATATAGATTATTAAACTTTTTAAACCAAGTTTGAAAATGTAAATGATAACACAATAAATTCCAACACCATAACACAATATTTGTTGTCGAGGAAACCTTGTTAAAGGTAAAACCCCGGTGGGAATTAAAACCCACAAATAATGTACTAAGAGTATAGTATCCCTGTTAAAAGATATTAGCCCTGTTAGGAGCTTATTACAATAGTACAATACATAGTTCCTATTAGGAGTCAAGAAAATAGTAGGCTAACTTCCCAAAGAAGGTTAAAGCCACCCTCAAGTATTTACAATCCGAATCAAGTGTATAAAGAAAATACACATTCCAGTGAACTTTCTAATAGCAACTGTCTTTGCTTGGTCAGTTTCAATGAAGTATCAACTCTGCTTTGTATCCATCAGTCAACAAGCTTTGCAACTTCCACACATCTCTATCCTTTTTATTCTATCACACTTCTCCACAATAAATTATCATTCATATATACCCTCTTACAAAAATTCATTAGGTCGACCAGTTAAGCTTTCCTAATACATAATTAACTAGGTCAGTCAATTAAGGCTTTCCATCATACAAATAATTACATAACCCCTTTCTAAGATACACACAATATCTATAACAAGTATACATCAGTTACAATCCATCACATATACTTCCAGATTCATAATTCATGCTCACAATTAATTTCACACACTACATGTATGAAGTCGGCTAGGAAATAGGTCTTCTCCAGAATAAATGCCATAACTGATGTCATCAGTATCCAAACAACAATAGAAATCAACCCATTACTCTACCATATGTTTGTTGTCCATTAGTAATCTCACAAGTTCTAAAATATCTTCGCCAGAAAGATATACCCGAAACACAGAGACTAGCTCTGTCCTGAATCACAGTTATAGTCCAGAAAACTAGTCTTCACCAAATCAACTGTAACATCCACAATATGTAACATAGAGCCAAGAAACATTAGGAATAAGGTCAGCACACATCCTTCTTCATAAATCCAACTTTGATCATTCTAAATCATCCATACAGTGTCCGTACACTCCTTCCAATTAAGTATCCAGTCTGTCTTCTCCATAGAAGTATATGTTGACATCAGTGACAAAACATGAATATCAACAGCATGATTAGTAACCAAAAATGATATCATCCAACAATCTACCCCTTTGGCATTGATGGAAACATATGGGTAAATCCATATGCATCAACCCAAAAGTACTCTCTATCAAGACAATCTTCTCAATGTCCTCAACACAAATCTCCCCAAATAGTAGGGATTTTCACATAGATTCCTTTCCCCTTTGGCAGCAATGGAAAAGGGTGCCATAACTCATTTGTAGTCTTCTGTAGTCATTTTCAAATCATCATGTCCAATCAGATAGCTGCAAGATCACCCAAATGTACTCCATAGTATTCTCCTACGATCACTCCCCCTAAGGGGTAGATCCATACATCAAGTCTAGAGAATGATATAGCTCTGAGATCCACTAGACTGATGCATATCTGCATCATTTTAGTCTTCATTGGGAGGGGCCATCACCCCAAGCATGCCTCTAAGATATTCAAAAGAATCTTTTGGCAAAGGTTTAGTAAATATATCTGCTATCTATTCCTTGGTGCTAATATACTCTAGTTTAATCTCTTTATCTACTACCTTCTCCCCTCAAGAAATGATACTTGATGGAAATATGTTTAGTCTTTGAATGCATTATATGATTCTTTGACATACTCACTGTGCTGGTGTTATCACAATGGATAATCACTAGTTCTTTGAAAATTATTCTAATGTCCAACATTTATTTCATCCAAATGACTTGTGTATAGTTTATTGCAGCAACAACATACTCTGACACAGTAGTAGATTGAGCAATACAATTCTGCTTCTTGCTCAACCAAGAAACCAACCCTTTTCCAAGAAAAAATGCACCACCACTTGTACTCTTCCTGTCATCTACATTACCTTCCCAATCAACATCAGTAAAAGCCTGCAATGTAAAATTGTCAATTTTTTATACCATAATCTATATTCTACTATTCCTTTCAAATATCTGAAAATTCTTTTTACCGTAGCAAAATGTGTCTCTTTAGGATCTTCCTGATATCTAGCCACAATTCCAACTACATTGGTAATATCTAGTCTAGTGTGTTTTAGATATTGTAGACCTCCAATCATTGATTTGTACTTAGTCTTCCCAACACTTTGAGTCTCATCACTTATAGTCAGTTTGTTCCCTGTCACCGTGGGTGTACCAACATGTTTTCAATCTTCCATTCCAAATTTCTTCAACATTTCCTTAAGATACTTGGTCTGAGATATAAAAAATGCCATTCTTACTCTGATTAATTTGCAAACCAAGAAAAAATTTCATCTCACCAATCATTGACATTTCAAACTCATTCTCCATTTCTTTAGCAAACTTCTTACTCATTTTATCATTGCCTCCAAAAGTGATATCATCAAGAAAAACTTCTATAATTAAGATTCCATCTTCATCAGTTCTTAAATAATTTTTTTGGTCTGCATTACCTTTTCTGAAACCAAGATGAACTAGATGTTTATCTAGTCTTGCATACCATACCCTTGGTTCTTGTTTCAGTCCATACAGTGCCTTCTTCATTCTGCAAACCAAATTTTCATCATTTCTCAAAGGAAAACCATCAGGTTGCTTAATGTACACTTCTTCTTCTAGATCACCATTCAGGAATGCTAACTTCACATCCATCTCATACACTTTAAAGTCTTTAGGTGCAGCATAAGCAAGGAATAGTCTCACAGCTTTCAATCTAGCAACAAGTGAAAATGTTTCTTCATAGTCTATAACTTCTTGTTGTGAGTAGCCTTTACATACCAATCTAGCCTTGTTTCTTACCACTATGCCTTCCTCATCCATCTTGTTTCTGAAAACTCACTTAGTGCCAATCACATTTTTTTTCTTAGGTCTTGGAACGAATTCCCACATGTTGTTTTTCTTTATCTGTTCTAGTTCTTCTTCCATGGATTTAGTCCAAGATTCATCTCTACATGATTCATCAATAGTCTTTGGTTCAACTTGAGAAATCAAACAGATCTCATCTCTAACTCTAGATCTAGTCATCATGCCTTTGCTTGAGTCACCAATAATTTGATCTTTAGGATGGTTTATCTTGACATAACTTGATGTATTCAATGTCTTAGTAGCTTCAGCCTATTCTTCTTCTTCAATTTCATTCTTGATCATCAAGGGTCCTTCAAGTTCAGCACCAACTTCTCTTGTTTTAGTTATCTGACCACAATCATATATTCTTTCTTGAATTTGAAACTTTTCATCTATCCTCACATTGGTGCTTTCAATCAATTTCCTCAATCTTAGATTGAAACATTTATATGCTTTACTCTTAGTGGAATAACCAAGAAAGATTCCTTCATCACTTGTACCATCAAACTTTCCTATTTCATCATCTCTCTTGATATAACATTTACTACCAAATATTCTGAAATATTTCATAGTAGGTGTATGATCAAACCATAATTCATATGGAGTTTTATTTGTACCTTCTCTGATCTGAATTCTATTTAATGTGTACACAATAGTGCTAACTGCTTCTCTCCAATGAACATGTGAAACATTTCCTTCCAACAACATAGTCCTTGCAACATCTAATATGGTCTGTTTCTTCACTCTGCTATCCCATTTTGTTGTGGAGTTCTAGGGGCTGAAGTCTGTCTATGTATTCCATTTTCTTCATAGTATGTATTAAACAGCTCTGATGTAAACTCTCCTCCTCTGTCTGATCTCAAACACTTCATCTTTAAACCATTCATTCTCAACTTTTGCTTTGAATAACTTGAACTTGTCAAATGCTTAAGATTTCTCTCTCAAATATGTAACCCACAACATTCTAGAAAAGTCATCAGCAAAAAATATAATATACCTTTCACCATAGTATGATCTTGTTCTTGTAGGAACACACAGATCTGTATGCACAAGATCCAACTTCCCTTTTGCTGAATAAGTTTTTCTCTAGAAAGTGCTTCTAGTTTGTTTCCCCATAACAAATTCTCTACACATAGTGTTAGATGGATTTAAAATTCTAGGTAGATCTCTTACTTCTTTTGTCATACTTGCCTTCACAATGTTATCAAAATTAACATGGAAAAATCATCTATGCCATAACCAACTATCATCAACCTTTGCAATAAAATAAGAAGCTTTAGATGTGTTCAATTCAAATACATTACTTCTAAATTTAGTACCAGATGCTATCAAGTCTCCTGTTTTACTCTTGATAGAATATTTTCCATTGATGAAGTTCAGCTGATAACCCTTGTCCACTAGCTTGATGACATTAAGTTTGCCCATTAGTATTGCAAAATAAAAACATAGAAGAGATCATCGGTATAGGCATACCTGACAGAAAACATACTGCCTTAATTGACGAGATGACAATGCTTTTCATGAAAATGCTAAGTATAAAATTACCTGACAAACACTAACCAGTGTTGAACTAATGACAAAGCATAAAGGACATCACTGACCGTACAGTTTTATGAACATTGCCGACAGAGTAGAAAAGGCAAGGAACCTGATGAAAAGTTCAATATAGGGACACCAATGGAGCAGAAGCCTGATAGAGAAAAGAATGAAAGAAACCTAACAGACTGATAGAGTAGCTTGAGTATCAGAACCGAGAGTCAGTTATAGAACCCGCAAATAGTGGATCTGACTATCCACGTCAGATAAAACATTGTAATTTTATTTATAAAGTTTTAATTTGTTTTAAATCATTACTTGAGGTTCAAGCAAGTATATTGTAATTGTTTTAAAGCATCCTAATGGATCTAAAACACAACTAAGTAAAGATCAAGGTCAAGTTTTAAACCTTGGATCTAGAGTTAACTTGAAAAGTGTGAATCAAGAATGGACCTATAAACTAGTATATATAGATGTTCAATCATTTGTAATAGATAATAGTTGAAAAATGATTATAGCCACGAAGAGCATCTAAGCAGTAGAAGTGAATTCATGCAAAGTTCAGAAAAAAATCATATCAGTTCTCAAGAACACAAACAAGGCTACCGACGAGCAGAGACAAGGTATCATTCAATCACTCAAGGTGATTACATATACATTTTAAGCTTTATAGGATCTATTATCAGAAATTAGAGATTGCATATACTATCAGATCAAAATTTATAATGTAGTTGCATTCTAACAAGTGGATCACATCAGAAATCCTTTAGTAGAAGGTGGACTTAACAGTTCTTGACAAATCTCTTAACATAGTGCACACTTAACAATGTTGCTAAAGCTTCAAACGAAGTAGATCCTAACAGGTCTCCACTCTAATACTCCTAATAGAGTAGATCATCAGAAGTGATCAAATTGTAAGCCTTAACTGGCTCCCTTCTTATCTGTAGATAGTGAAGTTTTGTGGGTGACATCCCCACCACAGTTTTTACTTCCTAACAAGAGTTTTCTGTGATATCGTATCTTGTGTTATGTGTTATTTAATTTCATGTATGTTTCTTGAATGTTTACACATGTAAAGAACTTATGTTATGATTTCACATACATAAAGAAAGATGAATAGATAGATAGGTGAATATA
>MU223928.1:1888303-1928752 GCA_018584345.1 Thuja plicata | reverse complement strand
TTGAATGTTTACACATGTAAAGAACTTATGTTATGATTTCACATACATAAAGAAAGATGAATAGATAGATAGGTGAATATACAAATTTGATGACACAAAGGTTAATGGGCTAATCACATAAAAGTTTCAGAGGTACCGATTCACCCTTCCCCTCTCAGTACATCATTCCAGTAATTCCAACAATTGGTATCATATTTAAGTCTCTTTCTTGAAAATCTTAAAGACTTAAGAGAAAAGATCAAGACAATGGAAAAGAACAGACCAGACAAGACTATTGAGAATGAGCGGTTACAAATTTGGATTTACTATGAGAAGTACAAAGAGGTGAGAGTTAGCATGAGAAAGCTGCTTGATGAAAGAAATATTATGGCATCTAGGCTTAATGAAAAATATTATCAAGAAGAGGAGATCCCAGATTAATTCAACTCAGCTAAATCAACAACAAGAAAAGCATCAAACACATCAGTAGAAGAGATCACAAGTCTACAAGAGGTCAATCTACATCTGATAGAGCAAATCAAGATGCTGCAAATTGATCAAGAGACTTAGATGCTAACAATGATTGCTGTCATGAATGATACAAGAAAAGATGAATTAGAGAGTACATTGGCTATTGATGATAGGAGGAAAATCATAGAGAAGCTACAAGAAAAAGAATCAGAGATTCAAAGACTTACTGATCATCACCATGAGATTACCAATCAGATTATTCTTATGAGTCAAGAGGAAAATAGATTAAATACTGAACTCATTGAAAGAATACAAATCATTGGTGAGCTAAGAGAAGAGAATGAAAAGCTAAAGCATGAAGTCAGAATTCAGAATTAGCACAATGAATTAATCAAGAAAGCTGAAGATAGCAATAAAAAAATGGATGATTTTCTTGACGGACAAAGAAGAGTCAACAACTACATAAGTCTAGGGTATACCAACAATGGAGAATCATCTAATCAATCAGATCAAAGGAATACTTATATAACTCCAAGAACCAAGAAGCTGTCATGCAATCACTATGGAGAACCGAGCCACACCTCAAACATTTGTAGAAACAAAATGAAAGGTATTCCTCAATTGCAATCTACTTTCATTGGTAATTGTTATAAATGTCACAAGAAAGGACACAAGGTACATGAATGCAGATCCAAGGTGAAAAATCCAAAGAAGGAAACCTAAATGGACAAGTACTGTCCTACCTGCAAAATGAATGGACATACACATCAAGAGTGTTGGAAAGAGAACAAGAAAGCATGGACACCAAAATAACCTGATAATGGCTGTAAACCGACAAGAAATGGTAATCATATGTTTGGGATGATAACACATAGATAAAATTCATAGCATGTGGAAGGTATGGTCATATTGCTGCCAAATGTATGAGAAAATGGACTAGAAGACCAAGAGGATGGACCAATCCAAGTATGGCATGTTTACATTGTCATAAGGTTGGATATGTTATAAAATATTGCAAAGTCCGACTGACAGAAACAAGCACTTATTCCAATGGAAACAACATTGATGAAATCAAGAAGATGAGAAACAAGATGTGGAGAAAAGATACAAACACTAAAGGTGATGGAACAAGAAAATAAAATTATGACACCCCATCCAATGGATCTGGTGGTATCACTATTCCCAACTAAGTTGCACAAGTAAGTATGGAACTACATTATGACAAGTTATATTATGCATCAGTTCCATTACACATTGATTATATTGACAAAATTAGCATTATTGAAGATGCACTATATTGTTACTTGTAATATTATTAAAAAACAATTCCATCGGTTAATGGGTACCAATAAGCATCGGTGAACACACACAGTAAAGTTGACACTACTTACCGAAATGTATCGGGCATTACACAAAAGCCAGGTCGCTAAGTGTAACCGACAGACATTGGTGATCTTTGAGCTGACAGAGGTTTTCATCACCATCTTACCGAAAATCATTGGTGAAATCACCAAAGCTTCTAGCTACCCCAAAACTTTGCACCTACACTGACGATGTTATTTATGCCTCAACTGACAAACTTAGTCATTGTACACCAATGAGTTGTTGGGCATTAATGACAACTTAGGGCACAAAAGGTTATAAAAGTGCGATGAAAGAACTCATTTTGCACCTACGATTTTCAAGCAACGAAGCAGAGCTAAGAAGAGCGATTGAAGAACAGATTGAAGTGCGACCTTAGAGAGATTCAAACATGACTCAATAGATTCATGAACGATCACAAAGATTCAATAAGTACCTACAATAACTGACCACACTGTGTTTAAATTACGGAAAGCCCTAAATTTCAAATACGATGGAATCTACTTCAAGAACAACAAAATTGAAAGAGGATAAGAAGAAATTGATTAATCTTATTAGCAATAGTACTTATGTTGAGCCTAATTACAAGTTACACCCAGAAATTGTATCATAACTCGATGATTCTGGAGTATTCTCTAGAATCCAACCTAGGGTTTTGCTGGTAGAGGATGTAAGGTCCTATATACATTGCAAGATCTTGGAAATAGGAGATCTAGACCTAGATAATTCCTATAAGGCACTATGTGATGACACTGGAAACCTAAAAGAAGAGCACAAGCATCTGGATGTGAAAGGTCTGACAAATGCATTACACTTTCCTAGGGTTTTTAAGTCCAAATGGATACAAATAGTTCTTAGCAGAATGCATAACCATACATTGTGGCTTGATGATTCTAAACAAATAACAAAAGATGTTATTCATGTGGTTACTGGATATCCCACAACTGACAAGCCAAAAGCTCACAAGAACCCATCCAGAAAGGAAGTAGAAAAGTTAATAGGTGCAAAATCAGATAACAAAGGTCTCAAGGTTAACACCATCACTGACAAGGAACTTAAGTTTGGTGCATTTGTGGTAGGATATAAAATATTTCAGGCCAGCAGAAGGAACAACATAACAAGCACTGCTATGAGCACAACATACAAGATCGTAAAATAAGGAAAGAAGATGGATCTTTCAGACATATTGTTAAATCAACTTGAGGAGAACATGAACACTATAAGGTCATCAAGGACAAACACGTGTAAGTTTGGTTCTCCTATTATGTGCATATTCTTTTAATTTGAAGAATACTTTCCTTCCATAGGAAAAGTAGTATGGGACATAAGCAAACCAGTCACTATACAAATATGTGAGCACATAGAATCATTAGGTACAAATTTTGATATCTTAATGAATGAATATTTCAAAGGATTTAAGGAAAAGATGCAAGCAAGAAAAAGGATACCAGAGAGTTTGATAGAAGAAAAAAAGGATGATATATGTTTTATGGTAGATACTGATTTTACTTATATCAAACCAATAGTACCTAGAAAATCTTGGCTATCACCATTGGATTATGAAATCTAAACGGTACAAGCTACAAAATGCATCAAGGAACTATTGAATGAACCATTGGAAAACAAGCAAACAAGATTTGGCACTTATGAAGAATCCAAACTAAAAATCAAGTCAGATCTTGTTGTCAAGAAAGTTGTAAACAAGAAGAACAAAATGGTTAAGGTTTTAACGAAGAAATTGGTAGTTACTAAAGAAGGTGGAGAGGAAACATAAGGAAAGGAGGAAGAAACTGAGGGCTAGTGACCCATCGATGAAGATATAGAAGAGAGTGATTCAGAGGCTACACAGTTAGATTCACCACCTCCTCCTCCACCTAAGAAATCAAGGACAACATCTGCTTCAAGGACAAGAAGCCAAACAGTAAAGGAAGTAACTCCTTCACTGTTGAAGAAAGGGAGAGTGAGAACCTACAAGAGGAAACCAGTCTCACCAAAGGAGAAACAAACAAAAAGGAGGAAGTTGGTTAGAAAAAAAGAAGATCTAGATGACTCAGCTATGGATGAAGCTAACCTAGAAGTAAAAAAAGGGAAAGAACCCTTGATCCCTAAAACCATTGATGAAATATGTAAAAACATTTCAGAATCACTACCTATTTCAGATCCTAATATTAGGAAATGGTTGAAATTTGATCCAGAGGATCAAAATAAAATTGAAGAAGCTATAATAGCTCAAATGTGCAAACACAAGTATGTTCCACTTCAATTCAAGGAATATGAAGTACCCAAGGAGCTAATAGACAGATTGTCTGCAAGATGGACATTTGCACTTCATAAAGAAAAGGAGATAAGAGAAAGAGTACTTGTTACTCTTACGCCTTCTAATTCAAAGAGGGAAGAGATAGATGAAATGATGAAAAAATATGAAAAGGAGTTCTCACCCAAAACAAGAGAATACAAATTTCTTAAAGGAAAGCTAATTGAGCTAGATCAGGAAAGCATTAAGAAGTGGAGTAAAATAATCAAAAAGCCCACTAAGGAAGCTAGCCCAGAGAAAGAACACATCATCATTAAAGATGCACAGGTTGATTCATCAGTTGAAATGGATAGAGAAGAGAGTGATACAACATGCAACAAGAATACTGAAGTTGTAGATGAGATATGGCCTGATACTACTCTTGACAAAACACAAGGTGAAGAAAGCCAAATTCCACCAAGCCCAACTCATATTGACTTGGATGATGAAGCAGAGGTTACCAAAGAAGAATTGAAAATAAAAGGTAACATAAATGAGGATGTCAATGATGAAACATGGTTGGATAATATCGTTAATGAAAATACAAGAAAAGACCCTGCATAAGAGGTGCAAAAAGATGAAGATGTCACTATTGCACAAGGTGATATCAACGGATAGGACAGACTTACTGACACTACAGAGGTAAATACTCTGACCAACATACAAATATTGATAGAAGATATTGATATTAACTCTAGTCAAGAGAAATCATCTAAGAAAGATGAGAATGTACCTAAGGACACGGGTAATGATGAAATTAAAGATGCATTGGACACACAAAAGGATATAGACACAGAGATGAAGGATGCAACTAAAACTCAGCAAAATTTGTCTATTGAAAAGCAAAAAGGAGAAGGTACTAACAAGGATGAAACATTGAGAAAGGATGAAGAAAAAGAAAAGAGTGAAGAAGTTAAACAAGATGATAGCATGAAGCAAAAGGAAGAAAACTATGTTGATACACCCAAGGCCACTAAAGAGACATCTTCACACAACCAACAGGTGGACTCTGAACAAAAGAAACAAGAAGCTTCATCTTCTTGACCTTCACCTACCAAATCAATCCAATCTCAAGATCTACAGCTAGTAATTCACCAGTTTGTCTCCCAACAAAAGAAGAAGAAGAATAAAATAATAAAGAAATATATCTTGGCTATAACATTTGATGAGGTGGTCGAAATACCCAAGTGGGATGCATCAACTTTAGATGCTAAAACACTTCAAAATTTTGGAGTGATGTGTCAAAGAAAATCCCTACAGGAGAAAATGAGAAAAGAACATAGGGAAGCCCAAACACTTGACAAAGCTAGGGATATACTACATCAACTTGTTCCTGAGGTAAAAGTTGAAAATTACATATTATTCATGGAACAAATTTTAGTTCTTACTGATTCCATCACCACTCAAAGTGTAGATGCGGAGAAGGTAATGGAAGAAAAGGCAGAGAAGAAGTATCAACACAAACTAGTTGAGAAGATAAGCCAAGAAGTGGCAAAAAACAAGGTAAAGATCTCTAAATCAGCAAGTCAATTAGAACCAATGATTGTAGAAGCTATTACCATAGTTAAAAAAATGTGCACACTTGACAATTTCACAAAAGAGAATGGTGAAAAGTTGTCCAAATTAGATTCAGATCTGACAGCAAGTGCACAAAGTTTAACCTTTGATGAAAATGCACTAAAGTTGCATCATGACAAGATCACAAAGGTAAATAGGTTAAGACAAGAAATATGGGATGCAGAGACACAATTTAGAAATGAGGTTACTGAGCTGTAGGCTCACATATTGCCAAACCTCATTACTCTACAACAACACATTACCGATGCAAGGAATCTGATCTCAACCCCGAAGATGTCTGTGGTAGACAACATCTATGATATGCATGTGAGTATATCACTTGAGCACACGGCTCTAGAAAATTTGAAGGAGAAATGGGATAAGTTGATGGAGGAAATCAAAGCTTCACACTCCCACATTTTTGACAAGTTGTAAGTACCTTTGCCTTATTATAAAAAAAGGAGGAATGAATGCATGTGCATATGTACAATATACTACATTAGCAGAAAGAGGAAAGGACATGATTATTATATGTACATTATACCATATATCTCAGAAAAAAAGGGAAACAAAAAAGGGGAAGGAAATTATATGTATATACACTTACACTTACCGACATATGCATAGGGGGAGTCATTTAATGACTAAAGAAAGAAAACAAAGGAGTGTATTGCACATATCAATTTTTGATCCTAATGTCAAAGGGGGAGATTGATGACATTAAGTTTTTCCATTAGTATTGCAAAAGAAAAACATAGCAAAGATCATCAGTATAGGCATACCCGACAGACATCATACTACCTTACCCGATGAGATGACAATGCTTGTCATGAAAATGCCAAGTATAAAATTATCCGAAAAACATTGACAAGTGTTGAACAAATGGAAAAGCATAAAGGACATCACCAACGGTATAGTTTTATGAACATCGCCGAAAGAGAAGAAAAGGCAAGGAACCCAATGAGCAGTTCAATATAGGGACACTAACGGAGCAAAAGCCTAACAGACCAAAGAATGAAAGAAACCTGACAGACTGACAGAGCAGCCTGAGTATCAGAACCGGGAGTTACTTACAGAACCTGGAAATAGTGGATCTAACTTTCCACGTCAGATAAAACATTGTAATTCTATTTATAGAGTTTTAATTTGTTTTAAATCATTAATTGAGGGTTAAGCAAGTATATTGTAATTATTTTAAAGCATCCTAACAGATCTAAAACATAACTAACTAAAGATCAAGGTCAAGTTGTAAACCTTGGATGTAGAGTTAACTTGAAAAGAGTGAATCAAGAATGGACCTAGAAACTAGTATATATAAATGTTCAATCATTTGTAATAGATAATAGTTTAAAAATGATTGTAGCCACGAAGAGCATCTAAGCAGTAGAAGTGAATTTATGCAAAGTTAAGAAATAGATCATATCAGTTCTCAAGAATAGAAACAAGGCTATCGACGAGCAGAGACAAGGTATCATTCAATCACTCAAGGTGATTACATATACATTTTAAGATTTATAGGATTTGTTATTAGCAATTAGAGATTACGTAAACTATCAGATCAACATTTATAATGTAGTTTCATTCTAACAAGTGCATCAAATTAGAAATCCTTTAGTAGAAGGTGGACTTAACAGTTCTTGACAAATCTCTTAATAGAGTGCACACTTAACAATGTTTCTAAAGCTTCAAATGAATTAGATCCTAACAAGTATCCACTCTAATACTCCTAACAGGGTAGATCATCAGAAGTGATCAAATTGTAAGCCTTAACCGGATCCCTTCTTATCTGCAGATAGTGAAATTTGGTGGGTGACATCCCCACCATAGTTTTTACTTCCTAACATAAGTTTTCTATGATATCATATCTTGTGTTATGTGTTATTTACTTTCATGTATGTTTCTTGAATGCTTACACATGTAAAGAATTTATGTTATGATTTCACAAACATAAAGAAAGATGAACAGATAGATAGGTGAATATACAAATCTGATGACACAAAGGTTAATGGGATAATCACATAAAATTTTTAAAGGTACTGATTCACTCCTCCCCTCTTAGTACATCATTCTAGTAATTCCAACATAGCTGTCCGACACTCAACAAATTGTGCTTAAGTCCATCAACAAGTAATTTGTTGTCAGTGTTAGTCTTTCTATCCAAAGAAATAGATCCAATTCCAATAATAAGTTTAGGAGTATTGTCACCAAATCTAACAACACCACCATCATGTCTTTTCAAACTCACAAACTTTTTTTTATCTCTAGTCATATGATGTGAACAACCACTGTCTATGACTCATTCAATTTCTTTTCAACTTGGGACACTAAGGATTTTTCTTGATGCATAGGTTCATCATCCTTAATAGAAATAAATCCAATTTCATCATAGTCACCATCCTCATCATCAGATATACCCTCAATTGCATAATAACATTCTTTGTCCTTTGAGAATTTAGATTTGAAAAACTTAGGTTTGTGCTTTGGAATTCTTGTAGGACATCTAGATGAAAAATGACCAATCTTGTTACATGAAAAACATTTCAAAGGTAAATTTTCCTCAAACTTATCCTTATCTCTCTTTTATCTTCTAGCAATCAGTACTACAACTTCATCTAGCTTCCTGTATTTGTTCCCATTCATTAGTATAGGCTCCAAGTTATTCGCTTAGGTCACTAATTCTTGTGCTTGCATTTCTAGGTAAGATTCTTTTGCTTTTGTGTACGGTTGATTTGAAGGCTGAATCAACCTTAGGAAAAGTGTCTCCCAATTCTGTGGCTTCAAATGTAGTTAGCTTTCCAATCAACATCTCTCTGGTGAAGTTTGGTGTCAAAGGTATGACCTCCTCTATAGCCTAAACCTTGGTTCTATATGTAGATATCAAAGATCTGAGTATCTTTGCAATCACTTCTTCCTCACTGTAAGTTCCTCTAGAGTTCCTGATACCAATAACCACTTTATTAATTCTTTGTCCATATACTCTGATGTTCTCATCTTCTCTCATCTTCAATGATTCCATCTTTGTCTTCCAGTTCTGTAACTTTGCTTGCTTTGTAAACTTGTCTCCAACATATAGTGCTTCCAATCTTATCCAAATTTCATGTGCAAAGTCCAAGTCCTTTGCTTCAGTAAATTCTCCTTCTGATAGTGCACTGATCAAGGATTTCCTTGCAACCATGTTGCATGAAAATAGCTTCTTTTCATATTCAGTGGCTTTCTCTATTTCATCCTCATTTGCTACCTTATCTTTCTTCTTTTTTTATCATCCAATAATCAATTCCCAGACATAGCAAATGTGTTCTCATCTTGTTCTTCCAACTGTCAAAGTTTTCAGGATCAAACTTTGGACTACCCTTCCTATAGTAAGTCATCTTTAGGATCACCTCAAGTTGTTAAAATTTCTTTCTGAGGACCAATAGCTTTGATACCAATTGTTAGGAATAATATTCCACAAGACAACTGAGAGGGGGGGGGTTGTTATATTAAAATTTAAACTTTATAAACCAAATTTGTAAATGTAAATGATAACATAGTAAATGCCAACACCATAACACAACATTTGTTGTCGAGGAAACCTTGTTAAAGGTAAAACCCCGGTGGGAATTAACACCCACAAATAATGTACTGAGAGTATAATATCCCTGTTAAAAGATATTAGACCTGTTAGGAGCTTATTACAACATTACAGTACATAGTCCCTTTTAGGAGACAAACCCTATTAAGAGTCAAGAAAATATTAGGCTCACTGCCAAGGTACACTACCCAAAGAAGGTTAAAGCCACCTTCAAGGATTTACAATCTGAATCAAGTGTATAAAGAAAATACACATTCCAGTGAATTGTTTGATAGCAACTGTCTTTGCTTGGTCAGTTCCAATGAAGTATCAACTTTGCTTTGTATCCAGCAGTCAACAAGCTTCATAGCTTCCACACATCTCTATCCTTTTCCTCTATTACACTTATCTAGAAGAAATTATCATTCATATATACCCTTTAACAAAAATTCATTAGGTCAGCCAATTAAGATTTCCTAACACATAATTAACTAGGTCAGCCAATTAAGGCTTTCCATCATACAAATAATTACATAACCCCTTGCTAAGATACACACAATATCTATAAAAAGTATACATCATTTAAAATCTATCACATATACTTCCATATTCGTAATTCATGCTCACAATTAATTTCACATGCTACATGTATGAAGTCAGCCAGGAAATAGGTATTCTCTAGAATATAGGCCACAACTAATGTCATTAGTATCCAAAAAAAAATTCAACTCAACCCATTACTCTACCATATGTCGGTTGTCCATCAATAAGCTCGTAAGTTCTGAAATATCTTCACCAGAAAGATATACCCAAAACACAGATACCTGCTCTGTCCTGAATCACAGTCACAGTCCATAAAACTAGTCTTCACCAAATCAACTGTAACATCCACAGTATGTAATATAGAGCCAAGCGACCTTACGAATAAGGTCAACACACATCCTTCTGCATAAATCCAACTTCGATCATTCTGAATCATCCGTACAGTGTCTGTACACTCCTTCCAATTAAGTAGCCAGTCTGTCTTCTCCATAGAAGTATATGCTGACATCAGTGACAAAACATGAATATCAACAACATGATTAGTAACCAAAACTAATATCATCCAACAAGTAGATGGTACTGCTCACATTTCATGTATCCAAGGTCTTCCTAGTAATATGTTATAGGTCACTAGTAGATCAACAACTTGACAAATCACATTGCATTCGATTGGTCCTATTCTTATTGGTAAAATAACTAGTCCTTTGGATGATATTTCCTCTTGATCATAATCTTTAATGGTTATCTTACTCAAATCAATTGTTTGGTCTGAAAGACCCAATGCTTTGACCAGATTAAGGGTACATATATTCAACCCCACACCTCCATCTGTCAATACATGTTTTACACAGTATTTATGGATCATAAATTCAATGTGAAGGGGTTGATTATGGGGATGAGTCAAAGATTTTTCATATTCTTCTAAAAAAGAGAGATAATGTGGAGCTGATATGTGATTGACCATTGCCTAGAACTTGTCCACATCTATGTCTTTCAGAACATTTGCAGAATCTAGGGCTTGTTCAAGAAATTCCCTATGCACTGAAGAGATCTTTAATAAATCAAATTTAGACATTTGAGCTGAGGTTATTTACAATTGGTCTACCAAGTTATAGTTATCAGAGGGTATGGGAAACGTTTGTCTCAATTTTGCTGGTTTAGGAATTATGACAATAGGTGGTTTAGATGATGTTTCTTGTTTGGATGAGGAATTAACCCCTTTAATCATGATTTTTGATTGGCTTCATGTTGTTGTGTTTGAATGTTCTGACTTGTCCTTGACACCTTTGATAGTGATCACATTGATTGATTCATTCTTTATGTCAAACATATTGATCACATTATCATTATGGGAATAGGTGTAATTGACTTCATTTCCTTTTAATTTAGAGGCTTCTCCTTTTTTATATTTGGGAAATGGTTTATTATATGCCATGTGATCTTCATTAGATGTATGTTCTTCCACTTTGATCTTTCCTCTATAAATGAGATCTTGTATAACATGTTTGAGTTTAACACATTCATTAGTCTTGTGTCCTTTATTCTTATGGAGCTCACAATAGACATTATCATTCTACCACCTTGGTTTTACTTCTGGTTCTCATGGTTTTGAATTTGATACAGTAATTATTTTTTTATCCAAGAGAGTCTTTAAAACTGTCTCAAGGGGTTCTCCCAATGGAGTAAATGTTTGTTGTGGTCTAGATGTCCATGGCTTATTCTTGTTGGTATTAGTATTTTCTCTTGGTATTATTGTTGTTACCTTAGCTTCTTTGTTTTCTTATAGGTTGTGTTGGTGCCCAAAAATGATGGATTCTCTTTTGGCCAACTGACAGGTATAATGGTGATGCACCACTTGATACCTTTGCAATTTTGGCTTAATCAAGCCAAGGCTGGTAGGCCTAAATTAACTTAAAACAATCAAATTATCTATGTCGCACAAATGCGTACACAAAACAAAGTTCCTCCAAAGGTGGTGAATAATCCTTGGAAGAAAGCAACAAACCTTCTGATAATCTCTACTCTATAAAGCTTGACTAAAATGGATTATACTACGGATTGAAAAGTAATGCTTTTGAAATAATGATTAAATAATCGATAAACTACAAAGTATGAACCAAATGAAAATTTCCAAATAATGATTAGATTAGTGCCTTCTAAATACTTGGGCTGTAGAGTCAAAAAATTCTTAATCCTACGTATAATCAGAGACATTTTTAAAAACTTGCTTTTAATAAAGCGAGACTATCACTTCACAGGCTTCCACTTGACTTATAAGTCAAATCAATCTATATAACCAATCTTATCGAATTTAACTCAAATTAAGAGACCGATAAAAATAAGAGAAGATGCGCAGATCTTTCAATTGATATTTAAACTATATATTAATTTTGAATTATGATACTCAAGGAATTTAACACAATGAAACACTCTATAAAATAGAATATCCGAAAGACTAACTGAAAATATATAACTTATAACCACAAATAAAAACAAGAGCACTTATCTTTATTAATGTTAAAAAAATAGTACATCAGAGTCCATGTTGTAGTTGTGATCAAATTCTATCCTATTAGAATATGTATATTTATTCTTAATTGGCTCTTTAATATGTATATATATGTGTTTGAGTGGCTTTCACACCTCTTTAGGGTGAAAAGACATAACCCTTATTACAAATTATTTTGAAAAAACAATAAACTAACTAAGAAATAACTACCTAAATTTTGGATTTGGCTTTGGCTGAAAATCCAAAACACCTCATGAAAATCTAATATTTTTGCTAGAGATAGGAAATTTGATTTCCCAAATTGGGTCATTTTTAGATTTTTAAAATTCGACCATCTTCATCCTCTATTGGCATCATCTTGTAGAAGGTAAAAATTGCAGCATTTTCTAAAGGCTTCGATTAGTTAGTTCTATTTATTTGTGTCATAAAGCTTCCTTCCTTTGATTTTTTTAGTATGGAGAAACTTGTTTTCTTGATAATATATTGGGACTTCTAAATTCTCAAAATTTAGGGTACCAGCAGGTTGTTTGTGAGATTAAACACAACTGGTTTAACGTTCACATTTGAGGCTTTAACCAATCCATCATTAACAACATTTTTGTTCTTGTTCCACCATTTAGGTTTGTTGTTATAGTTGATAGAGGATTTATTATCACTTTGGAGTATGATCTCTCCTTTCTTTACCATAACTTCTTCAACATGAATGGCATTTTTTATCATTTTGTCAAAACTAGGAGAATCTTGCATTTGTAGAGCATAATTAATTTCAAGTACTAAGTTGTTTATAAAGATCTCCATCTTTTTAGATTCGGGTATTGATCCTGAGTACCTTACAAATATTCTCCTCCATCATTGCAAAAAGTGCATAGAGGATTCACCTGTTCATTGTTTTGTATTGTGAAGATCCATCATGGTAACATTGTGTTGATTGTTGTAGGAGTAATGTTGGACAAATATTTGAATTAAATCCTCAAATGTTTGCACACTTGGTGTTAGTTTAGAGAACCATTCCATAACATTTCCACCTAGACTTCCTGGAAATAGTCTCATCAAGTACGTCGGTTTGTGCATGTAGTCTATGCTTATGGCACAAAATTCTCTCACATGGTCATGTCAAAATTCTCTTACATGGTCATGTGGATCCTTTTCTCCCATGTATTTGTCATATTTGGATCGTGCCATGTTAGGTGGGAATAGAACCATGTTTATACTTTTGTCAAAAGGAAATGGACATATGTGCTCCAAGGAGTATTTCCTTGTTGGTTTAGTCTTCTCTTTCTTGAGCACTGTGATTTCCATTTGCATTTTATATAGTTGTTTTGAGAGTATGGAGATAGGTGTTTGTACCTCTTCCTCCTTCAATATTTCAACATCACAGTCTTTGGGAAGTTTAACTCCAAGAGAAGCTAAGTGAAGGCAGTATTTTTCTTTATCTTCCCCAATGATTTTCTCCAAGGTCCTTTAAAACTTCCTACTTTGTTTGAGTTTTTTGTATTCTTCTTCCAATATGTCATCACTTTCTGAATCAAACAAAGGATGGTCATGATTTCTCTCTTCTTGAATTTCTCTTTCATCTTGTTCTTGGTTATATTCCTCAAAGGAAACACTCCATTCGTGATTAGGTGCACCCATTTCAGGTGAGTCTTGATCAAAGAGGGGATTCATTTGATACGTTTTTCCTTTTAGAAATTTAAGAAATATTGGAGGTCTTTCTGAATTGTCAGCAAGGTATTGTTTACTTCGTGTTAGCCATGAAAGAAAGGTCTCAATTTCGTCAAAAGTGTTCCAATTGTGCCAAATTTTTTTTCTAAATTATCCAAATGCACTTGTCCAAACTGTAGTGAGTGTGAGTTTGATTGTTAGAAGTGATTGATTCCAGTGTTAGAGGGTTAAAATTCCCTGATAGTGAGCTGGGAACCAAGAATATTTTTTTAGTGATGTGACAACATGATTTGGGATCAGTTGCGATAACCCTAAATAAAATACAAGGTAGACTTCCAATTAGATTAAGAAACACCGCCAGGTGGACCAAAAATAACTGCAAAGTTTCCGAGTCTGGCACATGTGCAAGTACCCTTTGTCTTAGATACGACTTACCAGATGTGAGCCTAGATATACGGGATGTGAGCTTGTACTTCCTAAATGTGACTCTATTTACTAGATGCAAGCTAGGATTTACCAAATGTGAGCTTTCTTCCTAGATGCAACTTTGTTTCCCAAATGCGAGCTAGGATTTACCAAATGTGACTCTCTGATGGTTTTTTCTAATTTTTCCACTTTGTCTTGAAGAACGTGAAAATTTGTCTGACTCCAGGGTCTGTCTGATGAATTCTACAGTGTTTTTAAGCAACATAAATATCTGTGATTGTCAAAATACTAATTATTTGGGGGGTGTTTATCTTGTTATTTGAATTTTGACACATCAAGCAAGTTATTTAAGGACCAAACACACCTATTCCCTAAAATCTATGGCATAGCATGAAAATATTTACTCATAGACTCAGGTACACACTCAAATGCTAATTAGAATACGACCATCACCAAGCACACAATGGCTCTAGTCATGATGGCGTATTATCTGACTCCAAATGCAAGTGAGGGCACACAATGATAAGTATCTTGGGGAAATTACTATTTTCCTTGCACAAAGATTATCACCTTTTGGAGATGAATCAGGTGGTCTTAACTACAAAGTGTTTTAATCCGGGCATCCGTTCACAACCATCCCGCATAAAATTGCACAAGGAAAAATTAAGGCATATAGCCCTATGAATACCTAGATGAGTATAGTCTTGCAAGAAAGAGATAGTGAAGCCTAAGAGGTCACTATGTCATAAAAAGTTGGTTTAGAAAGAATGTCAAGAGTTTCATTAGAATTTGAAGAGAAAAAAAAATTGTTACTAAGTTGGTCGAGAAGAGTTGAAGGTTTGTTGAACTCAGAAATAAGTTCACTTGTTTTAGATTCTATTAAAGGAACTTTATATCATCCTACAAAAGAGGGTGTAAAATAAACATGCAGGAGGACACTTTTAGAAGGAGTATATTTAGAAGGATAAGATTGATCTTGTTGGATCAAAGAGTCAGATTCAGTTTGTAAAAAAACTTTGTAGTTTGTCATCAACTTCAATAGTATACATGAGATTATTATAGACACACTTCACTTTACAATGAAGAGTTGATGGAATATCTTGCATGACATGTAACCATGGTCATACCAAGAGAATATTATAAGTGAGGGTATTAGACATGACAAGAATATCTGTGTGTCAAATAACATGACCTACCTTAACAGGTAAGGTTATAATATCTAAGGTTTATTTAGAAACATTGTCAAAGCGACAAAGAAGAATAGAATCAAGTTAAATTAATGAAGTATCCATCTTAATTTAGTACAAAAAATAAATTCCACAAATGTTAAGACTAGATCCATTATAAATTAAAGTTCTTCAAATAGCATTACCATTGATAAAGGCAACCATAAGAGAATCATGTTGATCTTGAATCTCCTTAGAAGGCAACTCATCTTGAGAATTTTTTTTAGCTCGAGTATCAATCACATTCATACATCCTAATAAGGAAGTTGTATATGGTAAATTTGGCCTTGTTAACTCTCCATACACTTCAACATAGTCCTTCTTCACTAAGTACACATAAGACTGAATGTGAGATTATTCATCTCGTCTTCCTGCATGATTCGACCTGTTGCCTTCTATCCAGACGGGGTTTTCGAAATTGCTCTCAGAATGAGAGTCTCACAACCATAGACCAATCTAGGAATGAAGGATTTTTCTCCATGAATGCAATAAAATGCAAGATTATACTAAGAAATGAAAGATGTGAGATTAATCTAAGACATGATTTCAATGCAATTATTCTAGAAATTGAAACTATCTTATTACAATAATGAAATTATTCTATATGAGGTTATCAAGAAATGTGACAATAATTTAGTATTCTAACAATGCATAAAAAGAGTGGGGGTTTTCAATGACAGAATGAGAGTTCTTTTATAGACTCGGAGATGATCAGAATAGAAACTTTCCTCTTTGAAATAAAACAGATAGAAAAGCCAGTTTAAATTAGAAAGCTTTATTTAAAAGAATACAATAAATTGTTTTCTTTCTTCTTTAGCTGTTTTCTTTCTTTGATTTAATTCTGTTTTATTTGAATTTAATTATTTTCTTTCTCTTTAAAGCACAATTAATTCAAAGATTCTATTTCTGAATAGAAGAAATATTTTTGAGAGAATATTCAATTAATTAAATAAATATGACCTCATAATTTCTTTTTCTCAATTATCTAAATAATTAAATTCAATTATTGAAAAACAGTATATTTATTTAATAATTAAATATCATTTAATTCCTTTTTTATGTGTCTTAGCTAAAGAGGGTGAATTTAATTTAATTAAAGTGCTGGGACTTTATAATTAAATTAATCCAATCATAGGGTTTGTTTAGCTAATAGATATTTAGGAATTAAATATAATGTATGATTAATGCGGATTTAGGATTTTCTGCATTTGACACTTAAGTCGAGTAGAGTTAGTTAAAACTCAGAATTGCCTAGTATAGTAGGACTTTGATGGTCTAGAAGAATGACAAATTCAACAAAATTGGGTAGGGTTGCAAGATGCCAATTTTGGGGTGTTACAGAAGTCATATTAGTTTTCATAGGAGGTGGAAAAATCATGTTTCTTAATGGTTTTTGTAACACTCCATGATATGTGGATGAATTTTGAATTAGCTCCCAAAGGTATATCTTGGCAGGAGTAGCGCAAAGTTTTTCTACTAAATTATATTCTTTTACAGGATTTTGAGGGAAAAAAGGTGCAAGAGGAAGCACCATTTGAGAAGGAAGAGGATTAGAGACATTTGGACTGTTAGGTTTATGATTATTACTCATGTTATAAGTATGGGAAACCACCTTATAACCTTGAATGATCTCTTTAGAAAAATCCAAAGGAATTGGTCTTTTCCTTTAACAATTATTATCAATTTATTAGGAGTTTCAAAGTAATTAGCATCAAGACAACATTTAAGAACAATCACATATTTTTTTATTGGTTGAGGAATTTTTATGAAGATGAAAAAAAAGTTTAGGTTTCTCAACATTATTAGTATAGTCATTCACATGTATCATGTTAATCAAGCTTTAGCAAAAGGAAAATTTAGGAGTCATAGAGGAAGACTAAATAGGGATTAAGTCATCAAGGGCTTCATCTAACATATTTGAAAGTAAATAAAAGAGAAATCAAATGAAAAATAAATCCAAGTAAGTATGTTGATTGAAGTAATGTTACCAAAGTAGAGAATAACTTGAGATAAATCACCCAAATCTTGAAGAGGAGACACAAGAGCTTCTGAAAGGGGAAAAGAAAAGAAACATCCCTTATGTTTTATGAATGAAGGAAAATCCTAAAGATAAAAATATATAGAAAAGGAGAGAAAGAAGATCATTCCAATGATATCAAAAAGTGAAGAATGAGAGGATAATCATCTCTTTAATAGAGATGAGGAGAGGAGTTACAAATTAAATCCCATATATATGATTGCAACCATTCACAATATGTGTGTGCAATATATCACCATCCTCATAAGGAGGATAAACTGATATTTATTAACAAAGGAAAATAAAATAAATGATGTGTCCTCCACATCTACAAGAGGACAAATTACATGAAGGGATTCAAAAAGAATATCCCAAAATAAATACAAATAAAGAAACCTAAGCCAAGTAAAGATTAAATATTGTAACCCCCTCCCCCCAATCCCCTTAATGTTTATTTGGGGATTTTACACGAAACTCTGAAATGGGTTACAAACCAAAATTTTTACAATGAAATTGAAAATTTTATTTACAAAGTGGCTTTGTTAAAATATCAGAAACTTGATCTTCGTTGTTAAAATATAGAAGTGAAACTTTCTTGTATTCAATTTTTTCTCTAATAAAGTGTTTTTGGAGAGAAATATGTTTGGTTATTACATGGAAGATATGTTAGATTGGGTGGTTTCCGTTGCACCAAAAGTTAGATCTTTTAATGCCTAATACAACCACTAGACTTATAGAATCCATAGGAGGCTATAAATCCTTGTCACCAACTACTCAATGGCTTAACCGAGACCAAGGGTGCACACCTTGCAACAATCCCACCCTTGAGACATGCATGGGGTTGGAACCTGTGACCTAGGCTCTGATACCAATTGTTAGGAATAACAGTCCACAAGCACAACTAAGAGGGAGGGTGAATCAGTTGTGAGACATATTATTAAACATTAAACTTTATAAACCAAAAATTCAATTCAAATGATAACAGCGTAAATGCCAACACAATACATAATCCTTTATTGTCGAGGAAACCACGTCAAAGGTAAAAACCTAGTGGGAATAAGCTCCCATAAATGATGTACTAAGAGTATAGTATCCATGTTAAAATATTTAGCCTTGTTAGGAGCTTATTAAAACATTACAATACATAGTCCCTATTAAAGGATAGACCCTATTAGGAGTCAAGAGTAACAGCGGGCTCACTTCCTATGCAACTACCCAAAGAAGGTTAAAGCCACCCTCAAGGATTTACAATCCAAACAAGTTTATATAAGAAATATACAATCTAGTGAACTGTCTGACAGCAACTGTCTTTGCTTGGTCAGTTCCAATGAAGTACTATAATCACAAACTCTGCTCTACATTGAGTAGCCAAACAAGCTTTGCAACTTCCAAAATTCTATGTCTTTAAATTACCTTCTCATCATACTTCTCCTTAAATATTTTCAAAAAAAAGATCTCTCATATATACCCTATTACAATAATTGATTAGGTCAGCCAATTAAGCTTTCCCAATATACAAATAATTATTTAACCCCTTGCTAAGATAAACATGGTACCTAAAACAAGTAAACATCAATTACAATACATCAGATATAATCCAAGATCCACAATCCATGCTTGCAAAGTACAATGCACACTACATCTTTGAAGTTGACCCCAAATAGGTCTCCTCTAGAATACATACCACAACTGACATCACCATCGATCACAGCAAAAACATCACTTGCCAACAATCTCTCCCTTGGCACTGATGGCAACACTTAGCGAAAAATGAGTAGGTGTCCCAACAAACACTAACTGTTCTATTCTCTTTTCCTCTAATGAAATTTTCTTCTTCTTTTCTCATTTTTCTTCTCTTCTCCCCCTTTGACAACAATGGCAAAGGTGTACCCAAAATTTTTTAAAAATGTAGAATTCAGTGCTTGCTCACCAATTTTAGAATATCTTAAAAGGAATCTTCCAATATTTTCACTTCTGCATTCCATGACTCTATCAACAGCTAACTAACATGTACCAATCCATTAAATGCATAGGATGAAGTCTCTTCTAGTTTCAACTCTGTGGGCATAGAATTTTGTTAATGAATCTGTAGTCTTCTCCATATCAGATAGATGAACTTCAAGAATTGATAGCTTGGGAGTGATTAGACTCTTCAGCAAACCAAATCTTATCATCACTCTCCCTTTTTCTATATCCAAGACATTCAACTTATCAAAAATATTTGATACCTCTCTGTCCATCTCCAATACAGCAATGCCCAAAACAACCACTAATAGAATCCATAGGAGGTTGTTAAACCCTTGCCACCAACCGTTGCATGGCCTGGCCGAGATCAAGGGCGCACACCTTGCAACAAGATAGGATTCTTAGCCAAGACAATGGAAAGTTTTGATTATCAAAATACAAAGGTGTTGGATGTTTTTTAGTCAATTAAAAATATTCAAGCAATCTTTTTATCCATAAGGATTCTTTAGAGGCATTAGCGCATATTTTATATTTAGCTTCTATGGAACCAAGAGAGGTAGACTATTGTTTCTTACTATTCCCATAAAATACACCTAAACCAACAAAGAAACAATATCCATGAGTAGATTTCCCATCATTGGGATCTCCCTCTAGATATGAATTAGTAAGTCCTTTTAAAATGAAATCACAATCTGCATCATAAAATAAACTAACATTAATAGTTCCTTTAATATAACTCAAAATTCATTTTTCAACTTTAAAATGAGTTTGTTGAGGTTTAGACATAAATATAGAAATTAAACCCACACTATAAGAAATATTTGGTCTAGTAAGAGTTAAATAATTTAAACTTCCACCTAGTTGTCTATATAAAGTAGCATCAACTAAAGGAGTTTGCATATCAAGCATTAAATTTATTCCTAATTCATTTTGAAGTTATCTAAAAGATCTTGAGTATATTTACTTTGAGAAATAAATATACCCTTAGGTGTTTTCCAAAATTTCATACCCAAAAAATAATGTAATAAACCCAAATCAGTTATTTGAAATTCTTTATTAACTTGAGACATAACATCACAAATTAAATGGCTAGAAATTGAAGTGATAATTAAATAGTCAATTTATATAATAATAATAAAAATTTCATCTTAACTATTTTTAATAAAGATTAGGATCATTTTTTACTTCTAATAAAAATTTTAAAATAAAGAAAGCATTGATTTTGGAATACCACTCTAGTCTAGGAGATTGTTTTAACCCATAGATTGATTTCTTTAACTTTCAAACTAAATTTTTACTACCTTCCTTAACAAATCGATGAGGTTGATATATATAAATTTCCTCATGTAAATAACCATTTAGAAAAGAAATTTTAACATCCATTTGATTAATAGACCAATTACTATGAGATGCTAAAGCAATAATAAGTTTAACTAGTAGGCATTTAGAAACATGAGCAAACGTTTCATTATAATCTAAGCCTTCAATTTGAGAAAAAAATCTAGCAACTAATCTAGGTTTAGACTTATTAATTTCATTATAATAATTGAAATTAGTTTTATATAACCATTTACAAGAAAACATATTTTTACCTAGAGGGAGAGGAACTAACTCCCAAGTTTCATTAGCAATCAAAGTATCATCTTCCTCTTACATAGTTTTTTACCAATGTGGTTGAGATTTAGCTTTCTGAAAGGAATTAGGATTATTTGAATTAATAATATTATAAATTAAAGAATAATTACAATAATGTATTCTACTATCCAAAAATTTATCCATTCTAGCTAAATAACCATCACTTTCTTGAATCAAAGTTTTAAACCATTTAGGCCTCCTTTTAGAAGTAATGAAATAATCACTAGAAGAAAAATCATTAGGAGTATAATTACAATCATCATCAATATTGTCAATATCACTATTATTAATAGAAGTATTAGGAGGATTTTCCTCCACAACCACACATTTACTTTAAGAAGCATCACTTTCATGAAATTTGGAACAATCATGTACTCCATTTTTCATAGTACAAACATCTCTAGCAACTTTTACCTTTTTAGTAAAAGGATTGTAAACTCTATAAGGCTTTGGATGTTCAAATTGACCAAAAAATATATAAGGAGAAGAAGTTCATAGGCATACACATTGACATGTCATAGGATAGACCAGGGGAACATCAAGTAGTATAAGGCCTATTTTTTCCCCCTCCTCTCATTGCTCCCCCTCCTATAGTACAATATATAAACATGATTCCACGGGTTGCCTCATAGGATATTAGGGCCATTCAATGTTTGAGTGGCTATTTGATTACACAGAATACATCACTAGTGTAAACACATGTCGATGATGCTAGCAATGAATCTAGTGGTGCTAACACATCCTCCTCGGGTGCACATATTTGTGTGCCCCATACTTGCACTATGTGCAAGAAGATATTCTTGGGTCCCCTCGATCAACTTTTTGAGGAACATATGGCCACATCAGAGTTTGAGGTGCATGATTTATTTGGTGCACTAGATTTCACAACAAGGATTGGAGTGTACCTTGGAGAGTCCTCTCATATGAGAGACAAGGAGGTAGATTAATCATTAGTTCCTCATGTTTTGGTAAGACTTAACTTTTAATTTCCTAGTGCATTTAATTTTAAATGAAAATTCGTATAACTTATTGCAACTGCACACTTATGTTTATATACATGGTCTATTAATGTTCAATTCATGTCAGAGGAGGCAATCAAATAGGTATAGGATGCCATGCTCTCGACAATTTCATTTGGCCTTGACAACTCTATGACATATATTTTTGCTCTCATTCGTATACTTTTTTTGTTAGTATACATGCTTTTCATTTAAATTATGATAGTTAAATAATATATTAATTAAAATTTTCATCTTATTTTACTCTTGCAGGTTTCATCTACTATGAGGGATGTGTAGTGCAACGAAACACACTAACAAGGGGAAGGTAATTGAGAGTTTAAGAATAATTATGCATGTTCTTATTTCTTGAGTGGACTAATTTTTATTTATATGGTGCACCAACATTTCTAAACAAGGTCTACGAGAGGTAATTTTTTATTTTAATTCAAGTGCTTCTTAAATTTATTATCACCGATAACTTTATAGGATAACTTGTATCAATTTCATTCTTGTGAACATATATAGGTCAACATCTCCATTGTTAGCCAGATCCCTTTGCTACTAGTGACATATTCTAGGACTCCTAGCATCATTAGGAGATATAGAGTTGAGGTATACGAGAATTAGATTTTAAATTTAAATTATAGTTCAATGTATATTTATTTTGATGTTAATTTCTATTTGTAAATCTTATAATTGAATTAATCTCAATTATGGTTTGCTTATTTTTTTTGTGTGTAGGAACCTTGAGAGCCAAATACTACTTTGAAGAGACTCTAGTGCAGTGGCACCTTGACCCTTAAGCATTATGACAAGTTTCATAATATTGATTTGGTTAAGTCATTTAGGTTTCGTGGAACCATGTCAATAAATGGTTTAATTACTTGAATTTGCTTTGTAATGGATTCAAAAAAATCCGAAAAAGGGTAATTTAAATGGTTTTATAACTACCTAGAATCTCTTTAAAGAGTCAATGTAACCGAATAGATAGGGGGCTAATAGAGGGATAGAAGCTATGGGTAGATAGAGGAAAAGAAGAGAAGAGAGATTGAAAATGTCGTGAGAGAGCCGTGCATTTGTATTTGCAGACTTTAAGTTAATAGCAAGTTATTTTAGTTCTTAGTTATTGCCCATGTTAAGACAGTGAAAGTCTCATTCTTATTTGTATGCATTCGAGTCTTATATGTAATGGGACCGTTATTTTAATATATTGAACAGATGTGATAATACGGTGCTTTTTAAATGAAATGAATCGGGTTACAAGATTGAAAAGCTTATTGGTATGGTTATTAGCAAACGATAGTAATAGTTCAGTTTGGCTGATATATCAGTCTTGATGACAGTCCCGATTTGGGATGGTGAAAGTCGTCATGGTTGGCAGAGGATGTAATTGAGAACCGACTGTTAAGGCATGGAAGTCTTTTGGAATGAATGTAACACGCATTTGATATGGGAAGTTGTTAGGTTTTCTATGCCGCATGGGGCCCGAGAGACAAGGTTTCTATGGTTGTTGAAAGAGATCAGTGAATGATCTATGTGCAGAGAGATGTATATATTAAACAACCGAATGTTATTAAAGACCATTCCCAAAATGGTAGCGAAGTTCATCGTGTTTTGAACTTGGTCGTTGAAATGGAAGGAGGCGGCGAGCGTGTGTGTACAAGCATGCACAAACTGGAACCAGCCGCATGGTGATGAATGCAATCATAGACCGTGAAGGAGTTAGTCATTGGATATCGGTGAGAAGAATCAACAATGTTAATGAAGCATAACATGGAGTTGATATATCACTGTTATTATGATTATTGAAGGATTTTGAGCCTCTAATCGGCATGTCTATGAAGAAAGACAGTATAATATGCAGATTTGTGGTAGAGAGAATGAAGTTTGCAGAGATGAAAGCATGGGTCGATGCTTCATTACATCAGACTCCATTTTGATGATCTACCAATAGCCTAGGATGTCATAGAGACATTTAGTTGTAGAGATTTTGAGATTCCATATGCCACATTTTGTGATGACATATGCAACATTTTTTAAAACATTGTTTGAGTTTGCATTTATGCCATATTTGTATATGGAGATCCATATTAAAAAAAATTGATATATAGGATATGGGTGTTGATATAATTTCTTCCTCATGTGTAGTAGATGTATTATTTATGTTTATGGAATCATTACGTATTAATTTTTATATGAGTTTCATTGTTTTATGTTTCAATAATTATTGATATGTTTGGATATTATTTGTTATTATGTTTCCATAATATTTGATGTATTTCCATGATGTTTTTTCAATAATAATCTATGGAATGTCCTCTATTAGGAGGCTATAATTTTTAGTAATTAGCATACATCACTATACATTTAAATCAAATCAAATCAAGATAATTAATGGTCATAACACGTTTGGTAGTTAATGTACTTAACATACGTAGTCAACATTTGGATTTACTTGTTGCAGGATGCTTCATATTAATCTACAAGTAGGCTCCCTCAATGCTTCAAAAACCCATCGAGATTTCATCTTCAAATTCAACTACCTTGTTATTTTAGTGAATGATTATTGAATAAATATGGAATTCGTAAAATGAGGAGTAATGATCCTTTCTCCCATGCATTCAACAAATGACTTTCCATCCTATTTATATCTTCATGATGAGAGAGTCACAAACTTTCATTATTACAACCTTTCTAGAGAGTCAGAATCCTTCATCCTTTATGCCCTTTGAAAGAGTCACAACCTTTCATAACTACAACATTTTGCAAGTCACAATCCTTGGGTGGGTTTACCCCAAGTATGGTCCCCTTTTGGATCTCCACTTGTTGGAATGCTCGATGCCATACCCTAGTGGTGATGTCCCTTTAGTGCCCTAGGTTCACAAAAGTGATGAAGTTTGATAGGCTATTTCTCCCAATTTGTGGTACTTTCAAAGTATCTATCTGAACCTATAGGATAATGGGAGGCCCCTCTATAATAAACCATCTCATATTTTGAAGGCTCCAAGTGTTTTGTATGGGGAAACAATTTTTCTCTTGATGTAAAAGCTCTTAAAAGAATTCAATAAAACATTGCAAGGTAGCCTAGAAATATTTATTTTTTCATCATGGGTGCAAACTATTAGCGTGAACATTTCTGGTTGGGTGGTTTTACCCTAGGAATGGTCCCATTTTGGCTCCCCACTCATGAAAATGCTTGACATCATACCCTATCAACGATGTACCTTAAATGCCCTAAGTGCACAAAAGTGATGAACTTTGATGGGATATTTTTCCCAATCCATAGAATCTTGAGGCTGGGAACATTTTTAAGATACCGGAATCTACATGACCCTGTATGGTTATTTTATATTGCAATATGGCTTAGTAAGCCATTTAGAGGAAAAATTGTTGTAATTAGGATAAGATTGAGTTTGAGTTGAGTCTTAGTAGTATAAAGTCATAAATGTTAAGTATCTTAGGTATGATAAATAAAAGGATGGTATAATCGTCAACTCTACGATACATGATTAGTATGGTTAAAGTGCCACGACCAACATACTACGTGGTCATGTTTGAATAGTAGGAAGTTGAGTCAGTTTGTACCGTTCAAGAATCGGTTAGAAATGGAACCGATAAGTATCATGATGTAAACAATCAATAAATATATATAGTTACTAACGGTTCTGAAAAGGGAAAAATAATTAGTTTGGGTAGTTATGGTTTAAAAAAGAGGACCGATCAAGTGGGATCGAGGAGATGAAGCATGATATAGTGCAGAGAGGAATCGATGAGGAGAAGGTACCCACCCGATTGAGGTGTGGAATGAATATAATTCCAATTTGAAACAATAAAGTGCAGACTTGTATTCGTATTGGAATTTCATCGCAAAAGTCCCTTTCTGGATGATTCATTGTTTATGATATTTGGTTTTGGATTTGGAGTTATTGTTGACTGAATATAGATCCCTCTCTAACTATTAATATGAATCACACTATGTTTAAATGATATGTTTTGAGTTTTGGAGAAAAACGAGTTCACGGGTTTGAGATCAAAATATTTTAGTTTAACTGTTCGACCACGTTGGAGAAAGGTGGCGAACGTGCACATTCCATCAAGTCATATGTGAATATGGTTTCACGCGACGTAAAGAGAGACTCGGTGGGATCTTGTTAGATCGTAGAGACCCAAGGAAGAGACATTCACTGATCAGCTGAATGGGAGAATCGTGGGTTAGATCAAGAGTTGACAGAGACCATGATTAAGGGTATTGGACCCGTAAAGGGCATTGTTGCAAGTGTCATTCTCTTGGAGTGGAACACGGGTCATGAATGAAGAGTGAAAATGATCTTAGTAGTAAGTTGACGGGTTTGTGATAGGAGCCGAGAGACTATGCTCGGCATGAATGAGATTATGTCTCAACTGGGGAAGCCGAGAGTGGTAGAATATTAGTCTCGGAGGACGTAGATAGATTCCATGCATAGCAGGACGTGGGGTATGTTTGTACCAGCGGTTGGCACTATAGGAAACCGCAAGATTCAAAAGGTGGTCGAATGCGAGGAGGAATAAGTAAGATTGGGAAGGTGGCGTGATTAACTTCAAGCCAAGACAGACCAAGAAGGATTTGATTATCCTTTGGGAAGGCGCGAATGGTGACGAAAGTGTAGCAGTGATGGTTCAAGGAGAAAAGTCCAAGAATGTTCCAAGTGTAGAAAATTTGTGTTGAAAGGGTTTCACAACATACGGTGGTAGGTGTTCTTGAGTGGAGCAAGATACAAGTTCAAGAGTACTGAGTGGAGTTTCCCGAGGGTAAAGAGTCATTAAAGATGCAACAAGAAGCTTATTTTCCTGGTCCTTGGGTGAAGTGCAAGTAAGGACTTGAGGGTCTTTCTATTCTTTTTGAAGTATTGGGAACTTGAAGATCCCTCCGCATCAATATGTATCTATTATTTTCAAGACTCAAAGTGGTTTCCGTTGGGCAGTTTTACCCTAGGCATGATCCCATTTTGGCTCCCCACTCATCAAAATGCTTGGTGTCATATTCTATCGATGATGTCCCTTAAGTGTCCTAAGTGCACAAAAGTGATAAAATTTGACAGGTTATTTATCCCAATACATGAAACTTGTGAATTATTCATCTTAATGTATAGGATTATGGGAGGCCCCTCTAAAATAACCTATCTTAGATTTTGAAGGCTCAAAGTGGTTTTTATAAGGTAGCAATTTTTTTGTTGATGCAAAAATCTCAGATGCATTCAATAGAAAGTTGTAAGGTAGCCTAAATCTCAATTTGTTCATCATGGGTGAAATTTTTTATTGTGAACACATCCATTTGGGTGGTTTTACCCTAGGCATGGTCCCATTTTGGCTCCCCACTCACCGAAATGCTTAGCGTCATACCCTATCGACGATGATCCATATGAATGTATAGGATCATGGGTGATTTTTTTGTAAATTGTTAAATGCATTCAATGGAAAGTTGCAAGGTAGTCTAAATCTCTCTCTCTATTCATCATGGGTGTAAAAAATTAGTGCAAACATGTCTGGTTGGAAAGTTTTACCCTAGGAATGGTCCCATTTTATCTCCCCACTCTCCGGAATGCTCGATGTCCTACCCTACTAGCAATGTCTCTTAAGTTCCCTTAGTGCACAAAAGTGAAAGACTTTGACGAGCTATTTCTCCCAATACATGGCACTTGTAAATGATCTATCTAAACATATAGGATTATGGGAGACTCATATATAATAACTTATCTCAAATGTTCAAGAATCAAATTGGTTTTTATAGGGAAATTTTTTTTTGTTGATGCAAAAATTGTTAGATGCATTCAATGGAAAGTTGCAAGGTAGCCCAAATCATTCTCTATTTATTGTGGGTCCAAACTGTCATAACAAACATGTCCGGTTAAACTGTGATGAACCTAGGACAATCATAATGGACATAGGACAACCCTAATGAACCTAGGAAAACCTATCAACATCCATAATCAAATAGGGAAGACATAATGAACATATTATAAGAGTTTAATCAACACATTATAGTTCTTTATAAATAAATTAGGATATATAATGAACACATTATAAGAGTTTTATTAACACATTAGCAAGAAATTCTATTAGAGATTTTTGTTTTGTCATTTTACATCAGAAATAGAAATGTACTACATCATGTACAAATATATCAACGCTATAAAAAAAACCTAGATACTTATGTCTTAATTCTCTTTCATGTCCTTGTGTAGAAATATATCATATATCGTCAATACAACTATATTATGTACAAATACATCAATACTATCAAAAAATCATAGATACTCATGTCCTTATGCTTTCTCATGTCCTCATGTAGAAATACATCGTATATTATCAATACAACTACATCATGTACAAATACATCAATGTTATAAAAAAAATCCTAGATACACAACTAATACATTTGGTTAGGATATTTGCGCTCCGTAATGTATAGCTCAACCATTGGTACTCTCGAAGATGCCTACTTTGCAATAGTGTACAAAATATCAGTATTAGAGAAATTATACTAACTAAATGTAAAAATGAACAATAAAAGTAATATAAACTCCAAAGCATGGTAGTAGAATATTATATGTCCATCATATTTATAATCCCCTCATTCCCAAGCCACAAGAAGACTAATTTTATTGACAAAAAATGTTAAAGAAACAAACCATAATGAACATAATGAACTAAAGAACATGATGAACCTAAGCATAATGAACCTTAGCATCATTTGGTATGAGCTAATAAAGTGTGCCTAGATCTTGTAGATCCATCGTATTTGTCACTAACTACATTTACAATCCATGAGAAGACTTAGTTTATTGACCAAAAAATTTAAACAAGAAAAGCATAATGAATGTAATGAATCAAAGCATAATGAATGTAATAAACTTTACAATCATTTTCTATGACCGGCCTAAAGGTTCATCTCTTTTCTTAAGGGTATCTAGTATTAATTCATGATCAACATTACTAATTGTCTAAATTTATTTTGTCTTTGGTTTGGCTTGATGCTTCAACAACTTAAAATTTTCTGCTATAACAAGGTGTGAATACATGAGAATGGTTTTATGCTTCTCATAGTCTTCAAATGTAGGCATGCCATTCTTTCTAATCATGTATGTTCAAAACCATGATCATGAAAAAAAATATAAACTATTACAATCCGTGAAGCCATCATCATCTTTAGTTAACTGTGCTAGCTTCCTCATTTCCTATACACATATTTCCAACCAATAATCTGATCTCTCATTATTCCCTTGCAATGAAACAACTGTAAAAACATGTACTGGCTGTAGAAGATAAGAAAGATGGTCATACTCAATTGAACTTTCCATGTCATCATTTTCTATGGATATTGTTTGAGATAAATAAGTTAGATACCGTGGAACCCATGCATCCACCCACTCACTTGACTCGCACTAATCCCAGTCACAATGAAAATAGTCAGGAAAAAAAACAAGCCAACTCTCATCTCCAAATGGTCTATGAACTTATATTTGAGATTATAAATGAATTCATTTTGAATAATCTCTAACTTTCTAACAATCCAATCTATCTCATATTGCACCCTCCTCAACAAGCTAAAATAATCTATGCACTACTGAATCAAGTGTCCCTCATTGTGACAATACTAAACTACACCAATCAACAATAGAACAAGCATCACGAAGTGCAGTACCTAAAATCACCAATTAATCCTTAAATAGATCTCTCTTCACATATGTACCTATTCCATCATGCTCCACTTTCCCATGCCCAGCTTTAAAAAAACTCCAAATATGAGGTACACCCCTTTGCATGCATTCTACTCAACCAATAAAACATACAAGAATTCTTGAATTGACCTGTGTAGTTATGTGACCAAATGAGATTTTTATCTATTGCAATATATTTTTTCCACAAGAACTCAAAAAATTCTCAAAATAATGTTGCACATACTCAGAAGAGTGAGATCTATTGTCAATCATATAAAAATGGCACTCTCTGATTATCTTCCTATCCTGTTCTATACTATAATGGGAATGTCTATATGTTATGTGGACAAAAATAGAAATTTGAATGGAATTTTAATACTGAGCTTGCAACTCATTCTGTGACTGAAATGTGTAGTTTTCCATGAAATCAATCATCAATATAATAGTGCCAATCAAGAGAGGTTCCTTACATATCTTGAATTGTTGATCCAACCACTAAGACCTGTGACTATACCTTGCATACTTGTAGAAATGATTTTCCTTGAAATTTTAAATAAAATTAGAAACACTACATTATTTTGTAACCAAATCACATCTAGAACCTTCACCCCCACTCTTCAAAGTATATTTGACTTTTTCCTATATATCTTTTTTCTAAAAAAATTTCTTTCCAAATTCATGTTCAAATCCCTCATGAAAACATGAAACATAATTAGATGAAACAAGCCACCACATTGTCAGCACTTGTCATTTAATAAATCATTTCTATAGAAGAAACCATCATCATCTCTAAGACATAAAAATTGATCTAGCAAGTCTCTCGATGATTTTGAAAGATGACTTGCACCACTATCCTACAACATTTCATTAGTATGCAAAGTAGAATGAATGTAGCACAATAGTTTATGGTGCACTGAAAACTCCACATGATATTTGCAACAATTTTTTTGAATCTTAAGAGGTACAAAATAAAATGTCTTTAATGATTCAAGAGCCCTTTATAATATTTTCAATGTTGGATGTATCTCACAAATTATTTTGAACAACATTGTTTTACTTACTTATAAATAATGTTTTGGATGCGCTGTGTGGTATCAAACATCAATTCTTAACTTCAAGACATCCTTTACATTTGGTGACACTCTTGAGTTAGAGTGCCAAAGTAGTTGAATTTCCTCCTTCACACTATTAGTTAGCTTCTTATAAACATGTGGAAGCTTCCCACCAAAATTCCATGTATAATTTTGAAGAGGATCCTCAAGTATTTCTCTTCATGCAAGTGCTTTATCCAAAGTTTTATGATTAATGTTGAAATCAACACAAGTTTGTCTCATAAAGCAATCCTTTCTCAAATGATGACTTACTAAGGAGGTTATAGTAACCCTTTGAGAAAATCTCTTATTTTTTTCCTTTCTATTATTTCCAATATAATTGAGAGCATTAAAAATATTTCTCACAATAATAGCATTTTTCTCCATTTTCTTGTTCACACAAATCTTCAAATTTGCTAGCATAGGACTCATATTTCGCACCTTTAACAATTATAAAAAAGTATTCATTTATCGATCAATGTCTTCTTGCCAAAAAAATCATTAAAAAGTTTCAAATTCCACAACGGAATGGTTCTTGTTGATCTCTCCCTTTAAAAATTTCTCATAACGTTCTTATCACTCAAGTAACCATTTTAA
The DNA here is from genome assembly GCA_018584345.1 of Thuja plicata. Lineage (NCBI taxonomy): Eukaryota > Viridiplantae > Streptophyta > Pinopsida > Cupressales > Cupressaceae > Thuja > Thuja plicata. The sequence goes on along the minus strand of MU223928.1, from coordinate 1,897,171 downwards.
TGTTTTTGAAGGTCTTTAATTTGGAATTTTTCCTTCTTCTACATAAGGGACTTCATTTCTTATGTAATTTGGAGTTGTATAACATTCATTTGGCTCATAAACATCATCTTCTATGCCAATCTCAGGGTGGACCCACAATAGTGGGTTACACTTTTTTGCTTGAAATGACACTTAAATGTACATTCTAAAAAAAAATCTTCACTTTCAGACCCATATTTCTGCTAAACCATTAAAAATTGGAACATGAAGTAAATTAGAGTCTTTTAATATTTTGTGTCTATATTCTAAATATATATATTTTAAAATTTTTGGATTTGATTTCAATCCATTATTCTATCTCCCATGAAAACTAGTATGTTGCTGAAAATAGCATTTTTAAAGAGTGACACTCACTTCATAATGCATAACCATTTTAATAAAATAGATATCAATGTGTTTATTTTGAATTTAGTTTTTAACATCCATATCTAATATTTTTAATTGGTTTCATGAATTTATCCTTATTATTTCATATTTTATTAATGTTTGAAGTTGATGTAACTGTAATTTTGACATATGTTCATTTCATAGCTTGTAACTTGTGTATTTTTCCAATTAAATATTTTTTTGATAGAAAGAAGACTTAAATACCTAGTGCATGGTTATTTTTTATAATTTATTTTCTCTTGTTTACTATTTTTCCATGAACATCAAACATAGAGGTTTATTTTTGGTAAGAAGCCTACATTTGATTGACGTCAAAAAACATGTACATAATAAACTCAAAATTAATTAAATTTATAACCATTACAGATCTTGTTTCAAGTACTTGTGTCATGCAAATGGTCTTGTCAATACTGTTCCATTTGAGTCCTTTGATTGAGCCCCGAAGACATGAAATCTTCATAAATTTCTCACCATTTGCAAAATAGGCCTAATTGAGAGGTTTCGATAGAAAGTACTTTCTATGAAAAGAATTCCCCCAATTTAGTGTGGTTAAAATCTTAACTCGGGTACTTTCAACCGAAAGTACTTTCCTACTTTTGATAGAAATCCAGTCGGCTGATAAAATGTTTTTTAGGCTAGCAACGATTTCATATAAATAAACATTCTTTTTTATTAATTTGTAAATTCAAAACTCTCTCTCTCTCTCTCTCTCTCTCTCTCTCTCTCTCTCTCTCTCTCTCTTTTNATTCAAATCTCTCTCTCTCTCTCTCTCTCTCTCTCTCTCTCTCTCTCTCTCTCTCTCCTTTCAGTTTATTTCTACTAATTTCATAGATTCCCTTAAGAATCTTTCGCTCTCTGTCTAGATCTATATATGTGTGTATATATATATTGTATCGTCAGAAAATAGAAGCACTTCTATTTTGGATTGATTTAGCCCTCTAAGTAAGTGGTTTGGGGTCATTTCAAGCACCTTGAATGGGTCTTTGACTTGGATCTAGATTTTCCCCCTGTTCTGCCCCCTTTTCCACTTCTCTCTGGCCTGTTTATGGCATCCTGATCTGCAGATTTGAAGTTCTTGATCTTAGGGTCAAGTTCAACCTTCTAGGTCAAGGTCAACCTTGACCCTTACCTAGGTCAAGGTTGACCTCGACCCTAACCTAGGTTAGAGTCAACCTTGACCCTAAACCAGGGTTCAAATTTCAAGTTTCTGGGGTTTTCGGATGTCGGGCTTCATAAAGATTTAATTCCCGCTTCCAGGTTGGCTGTTTCAGTCTTCAAGGAAACAACTCTTGAAATTATATTTAATATAGGTCCACTTTTAGGGTTATAGCTCTAATTGGAATTTAATTATCCTATGTAGGCCTCTCTAGAATATTTTGCCCTATATTTGTATATAAGGAAGCCTTCTCCTCTCATTTTCTCTAAGTGTAAAAGACAAGCTAATAATCTATTGAAGAAATCATCTACTCTCAAGAACATTCAAGCATTCAATTCATCATGGAGATCCATTGGTATCCATTGAAGGATTCAAGTTCTATGGAGCCCTCTTGTTGAAGATTTCTCCATCCATATCCATGCAAGCTTCCTCCTATTCCAAGATCCATTAAAGATTGGTGTTGAAGATCTAAAAGAAATTGATTTGAGACATCCTTCATCTTACATTCTACATTCTACATCCATTTGACACATACATACTTGTGGATCCAAGGATTCGAATCCTCCACAAGGGTTTTTATACAAGCAAGGTGAATTGGTTTATTTGCTTTGTTTATTTATGCAGTTTCAATTATATTTTAAGGTTAATTCCAAAACTGGGGTTTGACCAAGGCAAACCCCTCCCCCCAACAAACAATACCATTTTTCTTGTAGGTACAGGTACATGAAAATGAATTTAAGAGCAGATTTGGATACCCTTTTGACCAAATTTTGGGATTTGCGAACAGAATTTCCATAGGAGCAGTGCAGGTCGAGGTTGACATTTTGGGGTATAATTGCGCCCTCACATTTGGGTCAAGGTCGACCTATCTTAGAAAAGGAAAATATTTCTGGGTTTTGTCTGTCTTTGCATTTTTGTTCCAGATCTAGTTGCATAATTTTCTGAAACTCCATACAAACATTGAAAAATAGGCTTTTCCAGATCTGCTATATTTTGAGGTTAGTACTTGTCTTCCATTCATTTCAATTAACGTTTTAATCAATTCGAATCTATTGCATACTCTTCATCCATTATTCAGGAATGTAAGGTTCTCTTCTTTATTCTTATTTCCTATTGATTGAGGCATTTGTGTATTAACCATTTTCTTATGGTTGATCAAAGTGGATCTTTCCTTTGTGAAATTTGGGGCTAGGAGGAGAATCTTATCTTCCCCCAAAAACTTTAAACACAACACAAACACCACATTTCTTCCTATACATCCATAACACTTACATCCATTTTCTTCTATTACACACACACACACACACACACACACACACACACACACACACACACACACACACACACATGTTTTTCATTGTGACATTTATTGTAATTTTATCTTCGTATGTAGGACATGCTCAACAAGCACAACCTTATGTAGCAGAAGGCCAAACTAAAAAAATGGATGTTGGAGAAAGGCCATCCCAAGCTCAAACAAGTACACATCTCTCTCTCTCTCTAGTTAGTATCTTTGTGGTGAATATGTATTTTTGGTATTTCCCCTTAAGAGTTATTTTTTTGTTGTGTGTAGCCTTTGATGAAGAAAATGTTGGACAAGGGGCAACCAAATTTGAAGCAATGGATGTTGGCGAAGGGTCATCCCAAGGTCAAATAAGTATGCATCTCTCTCTCTCACACACACATTAGGATCTCTCTAAATCCCTTCCTTTAGTCTCTTTCTAGTTATTTCATCTAGGTCTCCTTAATACTCTCTTAAGAGTTTTTTTTTAAATTTTGTTTGCAGCCCAAGTTCAAGCAGCAAATGAGAATATTAATCTAGCTCAAAGGTTGAAGAGGAAAAATAATCATAAAAGCATAGATCATTTAATTGAAATGGATGTGGAAAAATTGAGATATTTTGCCGAAAAACCTACACATAGTAGGAAGAGGACATTGAATAAAAAGTCTAAGGATATAATTGCATAATTTGAGAATCTTGATACACTAGAAAAAACCCAACTATTATCAATTTCACTTCATAAAGATGATTTAAAAGATCCATTAAAATTGTTGGGTGTAGATGCAACTTTGAAAAAGAGGAAATCGTCTAACCTACAAAAAGATATTGTTGAAAATGTTAAGGAAGGTTTGCATTCCATTGGGAAAACAACTAGATCTGTAGATAAGTCCATTTCAAGAAGAGTGATATTGACATCTATTTTAAATAAAAACATGTCCCAAAAAAGAAAAATCTCTTTATTGTCATCTGAGATTGGGTATAGAAGGAAGAAAATATCACATTATTTGAAAAGGAGAGTAAATTTGGATAATATTACATTGGAAGACAATTGGGCACTAATGTGTAGAGCTCCTCGCTCTAATAGGATTGAGGAAACAATTACGAACTTGGTTTCTACATTTTGGACTGATCATACTTGTCCTTCACCAAATAGAAGAGATGTTATCAAGAAGAGGATTGAGCCTAAGGAATATTAGATACACACAAAACATTTGTTGCACACCACACAACATTAATTGTATCTCTCATTTTGTGATTCAAATCCTGACATAAAGATTGGACAAACAATGTTTGAAATCTTAAAGCCATATTTTGTGAAGATAAATAAATATTTTGAAATTTGTTGTTGTTCATATCGTATTGAATTTTATCTCTAATATAAAGGGCTTCGAAAGATGATAGATGAAAGTTATGGTTTTCAAAATGATTTTTCTAAACCAACAAGCCAATTCATAACATCAATCTTATGTGACAAATCAGATGATCATGTAATAGGTGAAATAGATTGCATAAGAGGAACTTGTGAAACATGTGAGAATTTGGCTAAATTTCCTTTGAGAAATAAAGATATTGACATGGCAAGGATGGTAAAATGTAAGAGTTACAAGTACATAAAGTCTAAAACAATAATTGGGAAATAATCAACAAGGTTGGAATATGTAGAGGAGGAGATACTTGTTGCAGCATTTATGGAGAATTTTAAAAAAATGATTCAACCATATATACATCATGCTTTGTTTTCTAAGTGGCAAGCATAATAGTTCCAAACACTAAGAGAAACTTCCCCACCTGGAAAATTTTTATCAGTTGTTGACTTTTTAGAAAATTACTCTTTTGTTTCTAAAAAAAACTTCAAGCATAATACTACTTTATAGGGAAAGTCACTATTTTGGTCCATGTGTCTTATCAACATGCATAACTAGATTTGGATGGTTTTGAAAGTACATATCAAGTACGAGTCATTAAGAAATAATATCACTTTTACATTAGTGATGATAAAGAGCATGACACACATTTTGTCAAGCATTTCTTTAAGACATTTGGAAATTAACAAAGGCATAAAAATTGAAAATCGTTTCGTATGGTTAGATGGGTGTGCAACACAATTAAAATCATCAAGGCCATTTTATGCACTATGTAGATATCATCGATACCAAAAGATACCACATCTTTGGAGTTTCTTTGAGAGGGCACATGGAAAGGGTGAGCATGATGGTGCAGGAGCTTGTATCAAACATGCTTTAAGAAAGTATCAAATAGACTATTAGGGATATCAGATAAATAATGTTCATGATGTAGTTGAATGGTGCAAGATGCACTTTGCAGTGCCAAATGAGGCTATATCATGATTAGATCGAGTTGTACCATTCAGAGTGTTCTGGGAGATATCAGGTATATATGTAACATATTTTCAAATTATTAAATCAAATTTGTATATACTTTAAATATTGATTTGAACATTTATATGTTTAACTTGTCTTTTTTATATGTTTTGAAGGTGTTGATAGAAGATCAATGCATGGATGCAAGAGGGTAGAAAAAACAAGATCTTTGGATACAGTTATGAGTACAAATAGTAAAATATGGTCATTGTACACTAGAGATTACTCATGCTTTTGTTATGACTGCATTTCTAAAAACTATGGTGAATGCATCAACCAAAAATGTAGATATGTTAGTGAATGGAATTTGGTGCCACTAGATATTACTAATACAAATGATGAAGTTGAGGATGAAAGATTTGATGACATTCTATTGATTTCTACATATTTTGACCATATTTCAGGATTGATCAAAATTGGTACGTATATTTAGGTTTCATAATCTTAATCCATAAATTTAGTCTCATACATACTTTATTTACTATTATTTAGACATATATAGTTTTATACAGGTCTCTTTAATTTAAATTTATAGGTTGTTAAAAATATATTGTGTAGGACATGTTTTTGCAGTCATAGTAGAGCCTAAAAATGTGGAAGGTGTTAGTTACTATTTATTATGTTAAATTAAGGAGATGAAGAATCTAAAAAAGAATGAAACAAGCGATGTAATTATGTTTCCCACAGGTTAGTAGTGTATCGATGTTTAATTTATTAAAATTGAGACAAGTGATGGAATTATGTGTATCTATGTTTAATTTATCTATGTTGTTTCTTGCCTATGCAGGTTCAGTTGTTGTACAAGGAACATATTTTAAGCAAATAAAAATAGTTAAACATGGGATTCAATTTTTGATTATCAACCTAATAACACGGTTTATGAGTATAGCCACCTTGTAATTGCTACTACCCTATCTCTTCACCCAGTCAAAGGACGTGGTATTCGTAAGTGGAGACTTGATATTGATGATCATGGGACAATATTACATGTTATCCAAGAGTGAGCCAAACCACTTGATGTGGCATAGAAATAATGTATATATGTTTACAACTTGTGTGAAGTTTGGTTGAACAATTTGACATAAATATAAATTTGTCTTAAGCCTCGATACATGGCTTAAGGGGATGGTTTAAATTCTTATATTTTATTAGGATAATTTCTTTGTTGTTTAGTTAGGACATGTATTAAGAGGATGATTTAAAATCTAAAATATGATTCATGTACATGCAAGATACTGTATTGTGATAATTTTGTTGTTGTTTACTTCAGACATGTCTTAAGGGAATAATTCATTTTTGTTTAGTAAGAACGTGTCTTAAGGGGATGATTCATTGGTGTTTACTAAGAACATGTTATGCATGATAATACAATAATTTAATTTTATAGTTGATTAATTAGTATATGTCTTAAGGGGATGATTCATTGTTTTTTAGTAAGAAGATGTCTAAGGGGATGGTTTATTACTTATCTCAATGAATGTATGGGGTGCCAGCAAGAAGTTGAGTCCACTTTTTGGGCAAAAAGTGGAAGTGTTTTTCTTGTTTTTCAAATTTTCTGTCAATTGATGTCAAAATTTGAGGCACTTAGAGATTGAATCTTAGAAAAATCTACTAATAGGAAGTGTAGTTCTTGGAGTCTATTTTTCAAATATTTAATTTTTTTTAATACCCACATGGTATAAAATATATTTTAGTAGGCATGTTTAAAAACCCTTGCTTCAAAATATCTGTTTCAGGACCATACCCCACATGTGTACGACCACCCTATTTTGAAGTAAATAAATAAATTTTTCTAAATCCTTCTGGGGGAAGGTAGCTAACACAACAAAGATTGGTCAGAATATTTTTTCTTTTTTTTTAATTGAATATTTTTTTTATTCATTTTTAATTGAGTATAAAGTACATTTTCAAAACCTCTAGTGTACGACCACCATAATTTGATGAAAATTTCACTTTTTTTTGGATTTTATTTTTTTAATTTTGAAGGAAATTCTATGTAGATTGGTCACATATAATTCATTTTTTTAAAAACCTAAAATCAAAAAAGTTATTAAAATTTTAGTTAACCTTATTATTTTAATTTTAGGTACCAATTTGGCGTAATAATTATTGGAAAAATACTAAAATTTGTCATATCACTATAAAAATTATATTTTTATAATCTGTACAATATGAATTGAAATGGGTTTTCGTTTCGTCTAAAATTTCATTCGGGAAGACCTCTGAAAAATCATGACAAGGCGCAAATTTTATTTTTAAGTGCCTTAGTCATATTTTTGCAAGGCCAAGCACAAGCTTGGTGGGACCAAGCCTGTCCCAAACCAAAACCAAGGTGGAGGTACAGTCCCCATGCCTATTTTTTAGAAATGGGTGCCCATTTAGTTTTGGACTGTTGAAACTGAAATGGGCACGCGTTTAATTTAAATAATGGGTGCCCGTTTATGAAAGATCCATTAGAGACAAAAAATAGTTCTGTGGGCCTGCTCTCAATGATTGATGATTATTCAATCATTTGTATGAAATATCCATATTACAGAAAGAATATTAGGAAAGAACGTTCTCTTTTCTTGTCTTGTTTTGGATCTGACAAGAAGGCTTTTATTTGAATTCAAATTTTGGTGCAAACATGGGCTCAAACAAATGTAGAAAGAGGCAAAGAAAGGTTCTAACAGCTAATGAGGTTGCAACAAATAGAGAGAAAGAGGCAAAATGACAACGAGAAAGAAGAGAAAGAATTCAAAACTTGGATAATTTTGGAGCAACGAGTTCAACAATCAGTTCAGAAGATGAGAACAATGAGGACACCATGATGGATGCAGAGGTTGAAGAAGAAAACACAATAGGAGAAAATTCAGGTGCATTTTCTTAATAAGTGTTGGATACAGGTATGTCTTCACAGCCAAATGAAACTTATTGTGATAAAGAACTTTATATTTTTGAATTAGCGGGTTACTCTTTAAATAATTTAGATTTTCTTCCTAAGAATAGAGTAACTAATTTTATTTCACATCAAACACCCCAAATTAGTAATGTTAATCATAATGATGAAGGAACTGATAGTCAAACTCCAATTGAAAGTGACATTCAAACCCCAATTGAAATTGTCAATCAAACGATAATTGAGATCAACAATGTGGATGTAGACATACAAACACCAATTGAGAAAGAAATCCCTTTGGATGATAATGAAATGAATGAACAATTTCAAATTAAAAGTGATGTGCTAGACAATTTGGATGGTTTGGTTTCATGGAGACAGATTAGGACATACACGAGTAGATTGTTTAGACAATTTTTTTATAATAAGGAATTTGGGTTTCAATGTCAATTAATGTTACAACTAATTAAAATGACTAAAATGAGAAAAGTGATGAAGAGGTTAGGCATTTATGTGAAATCTAAGAAGAATGATGAGTCTCTAAAACAAGTTGTATCAACTGTTGCTAGTTCCTTTGACACAATCGAAAAGAAAAGTCATTCCAAAGATATTAATGCAGCACGACGAGCAATAACAACGGATTTAGTAAACAAAACTACTTGTGATAAAAGAATGATGACAAACATAAGTGGATATCTTAATATTCATCGTAAAACTTTAGCAAGAGCTGTAAAGAGAAGAGTTA
>MU223928.1:1830378-1848775 GCA_018584345.1 Thuja plicata | reverse complement strand
ACTCCACCCATCTCTCCAGTTCACATGGGTAACTCCACCCATCTCTCTAGTTCACATGGGTAACTCCACCCACCTCTTCAGTTCTAAAAGGTAACTCACAATTAGCTCTTCAATCAACCAAACTCTACCTCCTCTTTTTCAGTTGAAGAGGTGGAGTTTATTGATGGCTTCTCCAGTTCCTTTTAATCTCAACCATTCATCTCCCTATCTCTGGGATTGATCTCAATAGTTCATATCATCCTCCATTCCTACATAATAAACCCTTCATAATAATTTGAAGGATCCAAGATTTCAAGATCTTGTGCGCCATTACTTCATCATTTTGGTTCTAGAATTCAAGTCATCTTGTGATCACACACACATTTCAATTATCAAATTCTTGATACTTCTCAAGTCATAGACGTTGCCAACACTAATACTGAGCATCAAAAATAGTGTTTCAGAAGGAGTAGAGAGAGACAATAGAAGCTTCAAGCAATTTGGGTTTGCATTCATTTGTTTTCTCTTATTTGTTTGTATATTTTATTGATTACGTTTAAGTATTCGTCATTAGTAGTTTTTGTATTGATTTCCCCATTACAAACTAGTGCTACTAACCCTTGTTGTTGGAAAGTGAAGGAACCACAAATATGAAAGAGGCATACTTTTTGGTGAACCTGACGTGAATCAAACAGCCCCAAAAAATCACTTGCAGATGACAGACAGGACATTTTGGCCTCGGTCGTATGACTGCAAAATTTGTTTTTCATGTTTTTACGATATAATTGTAATTTCACAATCGCTGGTATTTTTCTGCAATTGCTGAAACTTTTCCGTAATCGACTGTGTTGGTACTCTCAAATTTGGCACAAATTTGGAGTGACCACTTCAAAATTTTCTCTAAGACAAGGTGAGTACCCCTGTAAACTCTTTGGAGAAGCCTATTTGAAGTGCAAGTAGAATATGACCTAATGATTTTTATGAGATACTGATGGGGGAACATGTGAAAAACCTATCATGGGGTAGATTTAATGGGCTAAAACTTTTAGAATTCAGATTTGATATGTTTTTGAGATAGTTGTTTAAAGGTGTTTACCTTAAATCTACATTCTGCATATTGTCTGATTATAGTAAATAACCTACTTTGCATGCTTGCATCTTTGGATGAATAAAGTTTCATGATATAAGGATTATGCCAAGGTATTATAGGCATGAGTGAGAAGCCCTTTATTCATTTTTAGACCCCCATGAGTTCATTTGCACAGTTTTCCAAAGTCATTCCATTTGCAATTAATGTTGATTCTTAGTGTGAAGTGTAGATTTGCATAATGACCTACTTTGAGGTCTTACAAGTTTATAACCGGTTGAATGAAATATAAAATTGAATTCTCCCCTATATTATAGGCATGGAAATTTGCTACCATGAATATTTTCAGGCCATGATGAATCTGTTTTCCTAGTTTGCCAATCTGATTCCGTTTGCAGTTTCTAACAATTTAATGCAGATCAGTTGCATAGTTTAGTCGGAGGCCCTTTTCATGTTGTTATATCTTGAATACCATGATTGGTCATATCAAGAAAATGGTACCCCTGTATTGAATACCAAATTTACCTTAATTTTGCAAGGTCACAAATCCTGAGGGTTTTGTATGCACACTTCCCCAAATTCTTTTTATTTGCATAAATTAGTATTTCTCGTCTTCTTGTTCTGTATTTCCAAGTGGCTACTTTCAAGGGGCTCCCAAATGTGTCGGGTTGATCATCATGAGCCACCTTCTTTAGTTCATGCTCTCCATATAACATATTTCTAGTATCCAGAAGCTCAGTTCTTCAGGAGGTCGCTTGACTTGTTTTCAAAGTTGAAACTAGATGCATTTCATTGTTCTTGGCAATGTAATTTGTAGAATAGTTCTGAAGAGGCACCTTGGATTTTTAAAATATTTTGACCTATTTGGTTTCGTCAGGTGTCACTTTGCAATGTGGAAGAATGTTAACCATGGAACCTATGTACTGAGTGCCACGTTTCGGTTACTTGATTTCATCATTTTTTAAGGCCAGTTCCAGAGGCCAGTTGCCATTAATGAAATTATTGAGCAAGGTACTGAGGGAAAAGAAGAGAATTGTGCAAGTCAAAGGAAGTTGTGTTTTAAAGTTTGAAAAAACATCAAACACAATTATGGAAGTTCAAACTAGGTGCATCATGGTGCTTTAAAATCTCGTGGAAGTGTGGTAGCAACAATTGCAACAGAGTGCACAATGGTTGCTGCAAACTATGCAATTGGTTATGGTTTTCCATCAATATTGATAGATTCATCAAGTATGATAAAAAAAGGAAACAAAAGGGGATGCATCAATGCTTCGACCCACAGTGACAACTGTAGTACTAAAAATATTAGATCATCTTAGAGACGGAGTAAGGAGAAAAGTTGAAACAAAGAGTAATGTGTCCAAGAAACTTTTTGATATTTCTTACAGGTGTAGTTTGGGATCTATTGAAGGAAATTGGCATGGTGGATGGGTTTTAGAGAAGATTTTTATGGATAAGGTAGTTTTCAGAAAGATATGTGCTTTTCTTGGTGGCCATGTTTGTGGTTTACTCCCGGGAGTGACAATTGCAGAGGTTAATGATTCAAATGTTGGTCATGTCGATCCTCTATTTCCTAGTTGTCTTGTGAAGCTATCATGGAGAAATAGGGTAAGTGCCAATTCTCTATGCTAAAAAAACAAGAGGAGTAGTTTTCAAAAAACATTAAAACCTCAAACATTGCCAACGCAATCAGTAGGTGTAAAGCCAAATATGGTTTGCGTAGGGTAATAAAAGAGAAATGTTTGTAAGTGTAAAAGAGATTGCTATGCTAGGAAGGATAGAATAAAGCTTGTTTCAAAGTTTAAATTCATATTAAAGAGGATTAAGAGGCTGTGCAATACCATTGGAGGAGCCAACATGCAAGCAGAGAGGAGAGCCAATAAAAATTTCAATACAATTGAAAATTGGCAAATGTAATTGCTTTAAATGTTGTGTGGAAGACCAAATAGGCTTGTGCAGTAAATGGAAAGGCAATCACACTCATTTGACATAAAACCTACACTGGGTAAGGAAGGTAGGCCATGTCAGTAGATAAAAAAATAAAAAGGGAGCCCATGCGTAGGTTGTAATGAACATTAAAATTTCTAGTGTATACAATGGGAAAATGCAATCCCAGAGGTTGCGTAGCAAGTGGAAGAGAGTTTTGAAGTTTTTAAAACAAAAGAAAGCCACAAAGTGTAAAGGCTAACTTCCCCAAACTTTATAGATTTTCCTTCTCCACCCAATGCTAAGAGAGAGAGAGAGCAAAAAAATAAAAGAGAATGGAGGAGATTTACATGATTTTGGCATAGTTTTTGTGGACAAGTTGTCATATTCTTTCACTGATGCTTAGCTAGAGGAATCCTTCAGTGAAATTGGACCCATAGGATGGTGCTTCTTGGTGAAACCAAAAGGATCTGATCAACATCATGGATTTGGATTTGTTCAGTTCGCTATGATAGAGGATGCAAAACGTGATGTTGAAGCAAGGAATGGATCAGTCATAGGTGAATGGAAGATTGTTGTGGATCTTGCTACGCATTGACTGTTAGTTCAGAAATGTCGTGCTAAGACTTGCAAAGAAATAGTTGGCACAGAAAAAAAAAAATGTGGAGGATCATAAAACTGTGGATAATACCATAAAAATATTTGTGTAGATTCAGAGGGAGGGAAAAGAGAATAAGGTGGTTTAATAATTGAAAGAACACTGAGAATAAAGGCTGCATAATAGTTCAAGAAAGCCCTTGCCAAAACAACAAAGCCCACATAGTAAATCTTAAAAAAATAGAAAGCTAATATCCCACATGCGTTGCAGAAGGAATTTTCATAGTCTTTATATATGCAAGCACTTCTATTGTGATTATAAGTAAAGAGCTAGAAGCTCTTGGAGACCACACGGGCTGGAAGACTTAGTGCACGGTGGGGCCCAATAAATTTTGAAGAAAAATGCATACAAACTTTAAAAAACCAAAACAAATTAGTCCCACATTGAGCAAGAAAAGGAAAAATTAGATGTTTATAACCAAAAGGGCTCACATAGTGAAAGAAGAAGAAGCCCAAAGACTATCCATGCACGTGAGCTCAGGAGGTGCCTCGAAAACCATGTGTGACAATGGTGGACAAAACAACCAATTTTGGTGGGACCCACAAGCGTGACATAGCAGATGAGTTGGCATAAAAGATTGCAAGTTATGCACGTTTACCAAGGTGAGTGAAGATCAATAGTTCACTTAATGGCTTAGGGAGGAAGATGTAGGGATCTTAAGTATAATCCATTAAGTCATGCTAACATGTGGCAGAGGTGACAGTTGGGATGACTGCGAGGTGACAAGGTTGCGCTGATGTGGCAGTGCATTGGAGGGGCCTGCCAGATCGGTGGAGATCCCAAGGTAGCAAGATCAATGGCCAACTTAATGGATTAATGAGAAATATTTATGAGATCTAACCCATAAGCCATTAAGCCACAACGACATGTAGAACCTTAGATAGGTGGAAAAATCCTATGCAGTACAAAGGTGGCTCTTCCACAGCCGATCAGAGACTGACACGTGGTAGGATAGGTTACAAGAAGGTGAAAGAGGTGCCCAAATGGATTGTTGGACCAATCAAAGGATGACACATGGTGCCTAGTGATCACACAAAACCAATCAAAAGGTGCCACATGGCAGATACAGATTAAAAGGGATTAATGTGCAATTTAAAATGAATTTATCTCAAAAAAGAAAGGGTTAAAAGACATGCAAGTTGAAGGAAATCCAACGGTGGACTTAATGGCTTAAAAGGAAGATGCAAGAAATCTAACCATTAATCCATTAAGTCTGAGTGACATGTGGTAGGGTAGACACATGGCATAATCTGGTGCAGTGCAAAGGCATCCAATTAGAGAATGACACGTGGCATGAGCTTGCAAAATCTAGAGCAAGTGTACTTAAAAGGTGAAATAAAAGGTAATAAAATAAACATTAATGTGCACAAAAATGAGAAGATTAATGTGCAGAAGAAATAAAGTAAAGAATGGAGAAATTTCACTGGATTAAATATGCAGATATTAAAATTAAAAATTATTTCAATTCAATAGTCTAACTATTGAAAGCATGTAAATTCAAAATATTTTAAACCGTTGAAAAAGTATGCATGGGATGAAGTGTTTGATTGATGATTTAGGGGGGCAAATTTTATCCAAAATACCAAGTATCATATACCGTTGGAAAGGTATTGAAATGGGGATTCTGGTTTATTAGTCCATTTTGGTGTAGGATTAAATCAATTTGAATAGAATGAAGAAAGAGTGACTCAGCTTAAAATCATATTCTAAGCAGTTGAGGCAGGGACATTTTCAGATATTTTGGGAAGAGGACATGTGTTTGTTGAAGGACCAATCTGGAGATTTTACTTTCCTACATATTCAGTTTTCTTGTCATTGTAAAGGGTTCCAAATTATTGGCCTCCACAGTGAGTTTCAAGCTATGCTTAACTCTAGGAGCTTCCAATTTTAGTTGGTTCCAGAATAGGGATATAGCTTGTTGATTGTACTAGTTTTTCTTAAGGTAGAATATATTTTCATTGGTCTTTTGCAGCTTATTGAAGAGGTATTTGTCTAATTGCAAAGTTGTGTGCAGTAATATGATTTCTCATACTTAATACAAACGTTCAAGGTTCATATCTCTCCTTGGTGTCAGTCTTGTGAAGTCTGAATTTTATAATTCTCTGCATAGGGTTTACTTATGTATGTGTTATCATTCTTAAGTTTTGATCTAGGATCAGATTAAATAATGCTTTAGATGTGACATAATTTCATTTGGTTGTCTACAAGCGGATTTGTTGTAAGAAGTAATGATTTGGACTGATTGTATTTATGGCTTAAAATCATTGACAATAGTTGATTACTACATTTCTGAATTTGGCTAAAGGACATTGCCCATGGATAAAGCACTGAATGGTGATTAGTATCTTCTGTACCTATGCATTTCAGTTCAATCTTGGTTATATTCTACAATTTAAACATAAACTCCAACATATCTGAAGGTTTTATGTGGTTTGTGATTTTGTACTAATCTCATGCTCCACTTCAAGGTCGATGTTCAATGGGTGATTAGCTGGTCACCTAGTATCTCCCAGTTGTGTTGAAGCCATTGTGAGATCTCTACTAATTTATGCCTTACTAAATATTTGAGGGTGTTGACAGGTGTCCCCCCTTTGGTTTTGTATAACCTAAAGTGTAGAAGGATGGATCCGCATCCTTGTTAGTTGGTCCGTTTTAGTCTTGGTTGAATACTAGGACTTGACTACTCTTCAAAATATATCAAAGGGTGAAAAGATTGATGTTTAGTAATCATAGTGTAAAAAGGAACCAACAAAATGGTGACTCTGCTGGGGATTGAAGTAATTTGCAATAAATAATTCAGGTTTATGAAGTTGAGCTAGACTCTTGGCCTGTTTGTTTATGAATCCAGTCATTTTCCACCGTATCCTTTTAAGGATAAGAGTTCTTAATGTTTGAAAATCTAAAAGCTCTTCAAATTCTAATTGTTTGCCTAGTTGTTATTGTTAAAATAATTCTGAATGTCTTCTTTGTGAATGAAATATGGCAGATCCAATTGACTTGCTAAAAGTCTGCTATCTTTGTTTGAAATCCCAACTTGTCCTTGTTCTATTAATGTTTTATTCATTCTCACAACAGTGAGTGGCAACTTTGAAATATCTTTGCACCAGTGTGCATTTAATAAATAAATTTGATGATTAGTGGGAGACACTTGCAACAAGGATTTAGAAGATGCTCAAAAGATTCGGTGGTGGATTGACAAAAATTAGAAAGGAATAAGGAGAATAATATCAGCAAAATAGTTGTCTAGGTAATCCTCATTTTCTTTGAGAAAGAATCAAGAATTGTTTCCCTATCAAGTGATAGTAGCACTAGTTAAAAGGGAAAATTATTGAAATAGGTCTTGCATACTACTGTGTTGTTAGTTTCAACTTTCATCTTTGGTTGTGGTACGCAAGTGGTTTGAAAAGTTTGGTCAAGTTCTTTATTGTCAAACGGAAGTGTTGGTGAAGGCATTTAAGAATGTATTTTGTTTATTTCCATTCTTTTGTATGTTGAGAGTAACCATGCCTAATAAGATGTCTTAGCAATATAGTAAACATGGCCTCAGTATTAAGTTGTATGCAACCCTAAATTTCAATAATATTCTGGCTTACCCTAATTTTATTCCATTTGAAATCAAAAACCATTTTCCAAAGTTCAGTGGTATAAAAGATGAATTGGCTGAGAAGCATTTGAATGAGTTCATTAATTTGATAGAGAACTTTGATGTTGTTCATGAGGATGTTATTATGAAGTTGTTTGCACAATCTTTGTAAGATGAGGCAAGAGAATGGTTCTCATTTTTGTTACCACAATCTATCAGCTTATGGAAAGAATTGGAAGAAGCATTCAATCAACAATACAAAGAATGGGTTAGTGAATATGATTTAATTAATTATTTATCTGATACTCATATTGAAGATGAGGAGCTGGTATGTAATTTCAATCTCAGATTTATGTAGACTTTGAAGAAAATTCCTGAGAAGTGTAGACCCCAATATGCCATGGCTTTGGTTGTATAATTGTGTGCATTTGATAAAAAAATGAGTTACAAGCTGAGAGATAAAGAGCCTCAAAATTTATATCAAGCATGTCAGATGGAGAGGGACATTGCATGAATGATGAAGTTTGGTTTCATGAGATGTCAGAAATCTGAAAATACAGCTTCTCATAGGACTGCATATGAGGCTGACTATATAAGTGAAAAATCTCCATGGAATTATCATAATGTTGGTGAGTTTTCTGCCCCAAATGACACATAGATAACTAGTACAAATTAGATTCAGAATGCAAATTCCAACCAGCAGTATAAAGTTTTTGCTGACTCTTCTTCACATATTCAATTTCAAATTGAGATAGAGATAAATGAGCATGTGAGAGTTGAGATATTTTCAATAATAGATGTTCAAAGGAAGCCTTCTTATGATGATCATGTAAGTGATAAATATGATGAAGATGTTGTAGATATTGATTCAGATAACTATCAACATGCTGCTCTAATTATGGATTTGTCTTATGTATCTCCTAGAAATGTTGGTTATGTTTCTCATGAGGCTAATGTAGAGAAAAGAAGTTGTATAATGGGCTTAGAAGGAATGGATAAGCCTCATAATGTATTTACTCTAGCTCTATGTGTCCCAAATGTTGTCAACAAAGAACCGATTGCTGTGTGTATGCATAAAGCCAAGCTTACAAATGATTATATATACGTGATGTTTCAGCACAAGAGCTCCTTGACATAGTTGGTGAGTTTCCTTTTTAGTATTCTTATCAGCAAGGTATGCTTAATCCAATATATAAATTTGAAAAGATTGAATCCCTAAGTGATCAAAATAGCCTTGCAAGTTTTTTTGAAACCAATGAGGAATTTCCATTTGAAAGTCATGATTATAGTTGCTCATCTCCTCAAGCTCATGAGGTGCAATGTGATTCAAATTTTCAAGATGATTATTCAGATTTTTCTCTCATGTATGAGGATGACTGTGATATGGAAAGTGATAGTGGATTTGATGAAGTTTTTGATCCACTCTTTGATGAAGAAGTAGGTATGGATTAACCAATGCTTTGATATTCAAATTTTGAGAAGGTTTTCCATGTAGTTTCTAATCCTTTGTTTGAAGACATAGTTGAAAATGCAGCTGACTTGAATGATATATCAGATTATGAAAATAATAACTATGGGAGCCAGGATGAAATGTCTAATTCAATATCCTTCTCTAATGATCAATCTTCTTCTAGTGTTGATTTTGAATATTATTGTAGTTGGGAAATGAATGAAGTTTCTTCTTATGAACTAAGTATGAAATCAGAGGTTACAATTCAAAGTCATTCCCCTGAATGTTGGTGCAGTATGTATGGGGTTGAGTGTGAGAATATTTTCTTGGATGTCCAAGAACTCACTAAGGTAAATCATCATGATGTTGCTTATGTGGTTGAGTTTGAATGTTTTAAATTTCCAATGCAGCTGGTCGAGTATTTACTTGAGCATGTTAAGGAGATTGAAAGAAAAGAATATCATGTTGCATATGAATGTTCATCATGTATTGAATACAAAGGATATTTTTCAGATTTTGGAGTTTTTCAGCCAATGCATGATTTTTTTATGCCACAAGAGGATAAATGTGATGACATTGAGAAGTGTGATAGTGGCATGAGTGATGAAATTTTTTTCAGAGTGGTCGACTGCTTGTAAAGAAGTTTTACAGAATGATCATATTGTTGAATGATGAAAATTAGACATTTGATAGGGGTAAGTGATGAATTCATTTTTGTGATTGTTATCCATTTTTTAATATTGTACAAGTTATATAGCCACTTTTCTTTCAGTTGTGTGTTAGGTGTTTTCAATAAGGAGCCCAGTTTTGGAAAGTTGAAAAGAAGTTTGATTTTTGAGTGGTTTGCTTCACCGAGAGATTTTGAATTCTCTACATGCCCAAAAGGGGCACATGTCACTAGATAGAGCCATTTTTGGTACTCTCAAATTTGGCACAAATTTGGAGTGACCAATTCAAATTTTTCTCTAAGACAAGGTGAGTACCCCTGAAAACTCTTCGGAGAAGCGTATTTGAAGTGCAAGTAGAATATGACCTAATGATTTTTATGAGATACTGATGGGGGAACATGTGAAAAACCTATAATAGGGTAGATTTAATGGGATACAACTTTCAGAATTCAGATTTGATATGTTTTTGAGACAATTGTTTAAAGGTGTTTACCTTAAATTTGCATTCTGCATATTGTCTGATTATAGTAAATAACCTACTTTGCATGCTTGCATCTTTTTCCAACTAAAGTTTCATGATATAAGGATTATACCAAGGTGTTATAGGCATAAGAGAGAAGCCCTTTCCATTTTTAGACCCCCATGAGTTCATTTGCACAGTTTGCCAAAGTCATTCCATTTGGAATTAATGTTGATTCTCAGAGTGTGAAGTGCAGATTTGAAGAATGACCTACTTTGAGGTCTTACAAGTTTATACCTGGTTGAATGGAATATAAAATTGAATGATCCCCTATATTTTAGGCATGTAAATGTGATACCATGAATATTTTTAGGCCATGAATAATTTGTTTGTCCAGTTTGCCAATCTAATTCCGTTTGCAGTTTCTAACAATTTAATGCAGATCAGTTGCACAGTTTAGTCAGAGGCCCTATTCGTGATGTTATATCACAAATACCATGATTGGTCGTATAAATAAAATGGTACCCCTATATTGTAGACCAAATTTACCTTAATTTTTCAAGGTCTTAGATCCTGAGGGTTTTGTATGCACACTTCCCCATATTCTTTTCATTTGTAGAAATCTGTATTTCTCATGTCTTCTTGTTCTGTATTTCCAAGTGCTTACTTTCGAGGGGCTCCCAATTGTGTCTGGTTGATCATCATGAGACACCTTCTTGAATTCATGCTCTCCCTATAACATATTTCCAGTATCCAAAAGCTCAAGTCTTCAGGAGGTCTCTTGACTTGGTTTCAAAGTTGATATCAGATGCATTTGATTGTTCTTGGCAGTGTAATTTGTAGAATAGTTCTGAAGAGGCGACTTGGATTTTAAAAATATTTTGACCTGTTTGGTTTCGTCAGGTGTCACTTTTCAATGTGAAAGAATGTTATCTATGGAACCTATGTACTCAGCACCACGTTTTAGTTACTTGATTTTGTTAGTTTTTAAGGCCAGTTGCCATTAATGAAATCAGTGAGCAAGGTACTGAGGAAAAAGAAGAGAAGTGTGCAAGTCAAAGGAAGTTGTATTTTAAAGTTTGTAAAAACTTCAAATGCAATTATGGAAGTTCAAACTAGGTGCATCATGGTGTTGCAAAATATTGTTGAAGTGTGGTAGCAACAATTGCAACAGAGTGCACAATGGTTGCTGCAAATTATGCAATTGGTTATGGTTTTCCATCAATATTGATAGATTCATAAAGTATGATAAAAAAGGAAACAAAAGGGGACACATCAATGCTTTGACCTACATTGATAACTATAGTACCACCAATATTAGATCGTCTTAGAGACGGAGTAAGGAGAAAAGTTGAAACAAAGAGTAATGTGTCCAAGAAACTTTTTGATATTTCTTATGGGTGTAGTTTGGGAGCTATTGAAGGAAATTGGCATGGTGAATGGGTTTTAGAGAATATTTTTGTGGATAAGGTAGTTTTTAGAAAGATATGTGCTATTATTGGTGGCCATGTTCATGGTTTACTCCCGGGAGTGACAATTGCAGAGTTGAATGATTCAAATGTTGGTCATGTCGATCCTCTAATTCCTAGTTGTCTTGTGAAGCTAGCATGGAGAAAGAGGGTAAGTGCCAATTCTCTACGCTAAAAAAACAAGAGGATTATTTTTCAAAAAACATTAAAACCTCAAACATTGCCAACGCAATCAATAGGTGTAAAGCCAAATATAGCTTGTGTAGAGTAATAAAAGAGAAATGTTTTCAAGTGTAAAAGAGATTGCTATGTTGGGCAGGATAGCATAAAGCTTGTTTCTCTGTGTGAGAAATTACACCTTCAAGAAATTAGGATTAACAACTACAATTCTATGGAAAGAAATAACAATTTAGCCTAAAGAATTGCAATCAAGTCCATGACATCTCATGGTTCTCTAACTAAACTTTTTTGAAAGAGCTCTCAGCCTTAATCTCTCTCAAGGACAATCCTAGAATGAGAAAATTTATACAAAATTCTTAAATCTAGCTCAAATTCTCAAGATGTGTGTGCTTTGCAACTCAAATTCTCATGATTATGTTCCTAGAATCAACAATTTTCTTCTCAAAATGATCAAAATGTTCTCAATTGCTAACAAATTGCCTATAATAATGATGCTATGTATTCAAATTTTTCTAAGATCCCTTATGCTTACAAAATGACTTGTATTTATAGAAAATTCCAAAGGGTAGGGGGTAGAGTGAATTGACCATGATTAAGCCTTGGTTAGGTGAAAGGATTTGAGATGGTTTCAAATGGGGGGACAATTTAAATGGTTGTCCTCAAAGGGTGGGACAAGAAGACAATTTGAGTGATTGAGATTCAATCTTGAAAATGAGTGATTGAGATTCAAAGTTATGGGTGATCCATGTGCTTTTTGTTCTCAATTACTATTGGTTTCTCAAATTATGTTGAAAGATATTTAGGATTTATTTAATTCCATCATCTAATTAAATTATCCATGTAAGGGAATAGGTTGGATTTGATTTTTGATTTAAAACTATACAATTAATTGATTAAAATCAATTATATAATTTGATTGATCCCTTTTAGGCTTGAATTTGATTATTTGATTTCATGATTATGTAATCCTTTGATTTTAATTTAATTTTGTCCAATTTCCTTTATAAATATCCATTTAAATGATTTTGATCCATTTTGATGCATTTTGATGAGATTTAGGGCAATTGGCTGAGATTTGTAGATTTGGATGATTAAGAAATACCTGGTCAATTTTAGGTGTCTACAAATTCCCCTCTTTGAATTGATGTGTGAAGCACATTGATTCAAACAAAACTTGATGCCCTGATCATTGATTTCATATTGATGTTTGATTGATTAACTGATGCAAAACCTAATATTGATAATTTGATTGATATCCTGATGTGAAACTTGATGTAGAACTTGATGTGAAACTGGATGCAGAACTTGATGTGAAACTTGATGCAGAATACCTCACTGATAAAGTTTGAATTTTTAATGCCCCAGATTTGATGTAAGATATGATGCATAATCCCAATTTGATGATATGATGATGCCCCCTCAGAAATGAAAACATTTTGATGTTTGGATATCAAAAATTGGATTAAACTGATAAAGAATAGATCCAAGATGATTTCATTTATGAAAAACAATAATGCTGAAAAAGATGTCAGAAGATGCCCCAGTGTGCAGAATATGCAATTTAGTCCAACTGGGTAAAAAATCTTCAAAAATTAGGGTAAAATAGCTTAAATAGGTTGAAAAACCCAAATTTACTATTCATTTTCACTTTTTACTATTGAGATTTTGCTCTGATCCTGTGATGATTGATAGTGATGGTGGTCCCCATATGAGAGCATCAGTTTGAGAGAGCACATTGTTATCAGAGACCTCCTGACTATGGGCCTCTAGTGAGTGATTCCAAAACTTCCTAGTGCATTTATTGCTCATTTATGATGCATTTATTGCAAGTTTTTAATATTTTTTAGATAGATTTTTCCAAAATTCCACTTAGGAAACTTTAAAAGCCGCCTAGGTTAGTGAAAAGCTGCCTTCATGCATTGAAAAGCCGTGTTGGAGAAATCCAGTGCCACCTAGAAGTTAGGTCAAATTTTGCAACCCAAGTAGTTTAGTGCCGCCTATGAAACCCTAAAATTTCAAGGCCGCTTAGGAAAATTTGAAAGCCGCCTAGGAATTTAAAAGACCGCGTTCTTTGTAAAGAGCCACCTCCAATGTTTAAAGTGTCGCGTATGAGATTTTAAATGCCGCGGGGCTAAAAAGCCATGTACACTTAGTCAAGTGCCGCCTACAAAGAATTATGAGTAAAACCTGAGATAGATAGGATAGATTTCCTTTGATTGATCATTTGGATGACTTGATTGATTTCCAAGCTAGAAAATGTGATTCCATGATGTCACTTAGTATTTAGGATATTAGAAAAAATCATATTGATGAATGTTTGATATGCCAATCAGATTGATTCAAATGATGCCAAATTGATCCCTTCTCAAGATCTAGAGGTTAGGAACAATAGGTTGATGCACTCAAAATAGAGCAAGGATAGATTTAATGTGTTTGATTAACTTAGAAAGATCCACCAATAGAAAGAACTAATATAATTCACTTTGTTTCAAAATGTAGGAACATTACCGTAAGTTGTGAGTATGGGGTGTGGTTTCTTGGATTTTTGATTTAGTTGATGAGTTGACTCTTCCTAAGAGACGTATGATTGAGACAAGTGGTCTCAGTTTCCTCCTTCATCTCCCTCAATTTTAGTTGAATCGAGGTTTGTTGATAGCTATGGCAGAGCGATGGCACTCTGACCATAACACTTTCCATCTACCCCTCGGCGAGATGACTATCATGCTAGAGGATGTATACAGATTACTAAGGATCCCAAATCATGGAGAGAGGGTATACTATGATTTGGTTTACGATGGTAGCATATGTAGATGGGTGTTCAGAGACAACACCATTGAGAATGACTGCATTACATGGGTGTAGTTTGCTTCATTTCCTACTTTGCCAGCATTACTAGGAGTAGTTATCAGAGGATTATTGCTTCTAGATAGGAGAGGTCATGGCTTTGTAGTCAGATGGGGCCGTATATTGGAGGACTTGATTACACATCCTTAGAGATTTGACTGGGGTTCCTATGTATTGGCCCAGCTTTACCATGATTTACATGAGATTGTATATAGGTGCAGTGCATCTATCTTACTAGGTGTAGTTCTATTATAGCTGTGGACTTGGGAGCATATCCTTATCACTAGATCTATCTCAGCATGAGTTCGGGCCTAAGGTTATCCATCTGCATTTTTGCATGATGGTATGCTTGTCTAGCATTGTCTGGGAAAAGTTGAGTTTTGGCATCGTACTATCTATGATATTGATCAGGTCATATGGATACCATATTTAGGATGTGAGGGATGGCGAGAGGATGATGATGAGTTTTCTTATATGTTTTCCCCTCAGTGGATGATTGGTCGAACACCACTATGTATAGAGAGATTTTACTTTGGGAGAGTGCTCTGTCAGTATGGCCGAGTATAGGATATGCCCCAGGGTATGGCACTTTATGCTAGGGTATAGGAAGAGCGATCCATGTGGGGAGCTTAGGTTGATTATTGTATGCACCCTAAAATGGTCACCTAGACTATGAGACCCCATTCTTCAATTTATCAAATTTCTAAATCAATGCTTTGTAACATTTTCAATTCAAATCAATTTCCTTGATCAGATCGTAATTAATTCAATTATTTCAATATTTCCTAAGGTTTGATCATTTCATCAATTATCTTATTTACTTAAAAGAAAACAATTCCTTTTTATTAAATTGATTTAGGAATTTGATAAATTGATTCTGTCATTTGATAAATTGAATAATGGGGGCCCATAGTCTAGGCGACCATTTTAGGGTGCATACATTTGCCCCTCTTTGACTAATGTGTGATCTTTATGGGAACACATGTAGTCAAAGAATGCAGTTGAAGTGTGAGATCGATTTGGGATCACAAAACAACCTAGACATGTGATCTATATGGGAACACATCAGGACAAAGATAAGCTAATCGAAAAAGACAAGGTCAACACCCCTATAAATAGGTCATTGACATGTCTAAGATAAGAATCTTAAGCAAGGTTTCCCCAAGAGGAGAAATTGATAGGATTGATAAAGCTGAATCAAGGATTGAAATTTGATAGGTACTGCCCCCTCGTGATCAAAATTTAAATGAGATAGAGGAGAAACATCAAATTGATAAATTTGATCAAATCGAACTAAACATAACATTCTTGATGTAAGATGAAAGATATAAGGATCACAGAACCAAGGTAGATCATTAAGCACAAAATATTATGACCCAAGGTTGAATTAGAAGAAAAGAAGTGGGGTGAAAGTGAATGGAAGATAGAAGTCTGGAAGAGGTGGAAAGAAATGGAGAGAAGAAAGAGAATTTTCCTTAAGAAAGAGAATGCCCCAAAATCAATCAACTGTTTAAGATAGAAAAATTTGATTGAGATCACGAAAGAAGATAAGGAAATGAGGATCAAAATGTGATCATAGTTGACTAAAAGTCCAAAAGAAAGATGAAGGAAACCCCTCGCAAACTCATAATGCAGCCTAAAAATGCAACTAACATGAGGTATAACAATGCAAGCTACATGAAAATGCAAAGGTGTACTTGCAATAGAGAAACTGTAACATAGGACCTTTGTGTTCATCATTCATTAGAGAATGTTAAGGAGCTTATTTTCATCATTAGGCCATTATTAACGGACATAAAAAAATCACACAATCATCACTAGTTACAAGTGCAACTATGAATATATGAATGTAATTTATATCGGATTGGAATGTGGAAAGATTCTAACATAAGCATCAAAGACATAAAGGTCAAGATGACTTCAATGTTAGCTTACCCAATTTAATATAGCAAAACCATGCTCACATCAAGGCATAGAGGCCAGGATGACCAGAAGAATGGTAGTGAAAAAATAGTGAAGCATAAAATATGAAGCAAATAAAAACATGTTCCATGCCCCAAGTCCTGTAGCTATGCATATCAGAGAGACTTATTATACAAGGACACTCAACAAAAATTAATAATAGTCAGCACACAAAGAAAATATCATGACATAGCTCAAGCATTAAGTGTTGCATTTAAAAATTTAAGTGTGCTAACTGATATTGAGTTCCAAGGATAAGGATCAAATGCTCACAAGTAGGTAAGACCACATAACAAACGGAGTAAGACCAAACTGATAAGTGTTGAAAAAAACTCAATGTCAAGGGTTGTATTGAAAAGTACAATTGGGGTGGTGCCGAAAAACACCATTTGTGAGGTGTCCTAAAGACTAACTCATCCAAGCGACCGAAGCTAACATAGTTATGCCCCCTAGACAAAGACAAAGACCAATTCCAGACCAATGCAACAAGGAGAAGGTATGATGGAGAAAGGCTAAATGTCGAGGACATGCGCTAAGAAACAGGGGTGAAAAGGCCTCAAGTAGCTCCCGTTCCCAGGTTTTCACCATTTGGATTTTATTACAATTTTTTCATTTTTTATTTCTTTTCATTTTTTTCTTCTTTTTCTCAGGACTTTCTATATTTTTTTTGGAATTTTTACTACCAAGGCGCCTATTTCCAGGTTTTCACCAAGGCACTTTTTCCATTTTTTTTGAATTTTTGATTTTGTGGTATTTTTGGAATATATAAATTTTTTTTGAGATACATCAAAGCACCTATTGGTAGGTTTTCACTAAGATGATCATTTTTTTAGGACATTTTTCGATTTTTAGAATTTCTGACAATATATCCTTTTTTTGGATTTTTTCAGGATCAATAATTATGTACAAAGGATGCCCCTAGATAGAATGGGCATCAAACTCCCAAGCAAGAACACATTGTGCAATCTCAATATTTTAGCAAGGTGGAGGATAGGACAGATTAGAAAGCTGGTGGAAGAGATGGAAGATAGGAAAATGAAGGAGAATAAAGGGAAGAAATCCTCAAAGGAAAACTCCTCAAGAGTACCCAAGCTAGGGAAAAGAAAAGAACCATTATGTAAAGCACACTTGGACAAGCAATGAAAGGCCAGCATAGGATAAGTCACAAAAGTGTAATGCAAGAGCAGGAAATGATGCAGTCCAAAGGCATAGATATGTCAAGAGGCTTCATAGCACCATGTCTCACCAAAGGGAAAAAGGATAGAGATAGCTGAAAATGAATGGAAAAAGATAGAGATGAAAACATGAAAGGAATGAAAGTAAGATCATCCTAAGATAGCTCACAAGATAGCCCAAATGTTCGTGTATAGATCAACATTATGAAGATCAAAGAGAGAATACAGAATGGATGAAAGACATAGAAGAACTATGCATGATGCCTAATTTATAGGTTTTCATCATGGTACCTATCCAAGGTGCCACAAGGGAGTGGTTTTCACCATGGGATGAAATTATTTCTCTTTAATTTTTTTCTCTTTTTATATATATATATTTTTAAATTTTTTTGGAAGAAGGCAAGCTTTTTAGATAATGTTCCTTGAAAGGATAAACCATGATATGCCAAGGATTCAAAATGATATGCTCAAAGCTGTTGATAGGGAAGGATGATGAAAGAGAAAAATGGAGGATAAGGTTTTATGCAAAGCGAGTGAGGTTGGAAGATAGGAGGAATAGAAAAATGAGGAAAAAAGATAGAAGGTAGAAGGATATTGAATGGAAGGATTGTGAAAGGGTAGATGGAAAGGAAGGCAAGATCAATGTCAATACACACCTTGAAGGGTGGTGAGAGGATGGAGGAAATGTGAATGAAGGAATATGTGAAGGATTATGGTGAATGTATAACATAGGTTGCAGTTTAGGCACGTAGAATGAAATAATGTTTTTGGAAGAAGATGAAGTGGAAGCCTTTGAAAGATTGAATGTCAACTTCACTTGTTGCTCAAAATGAGACTCTTTCAAGAGAGACTTTGGAATCCATATAGTCGTAGGATTTTCATTTATTTTTGATGATTTAGAGAGAATATCTTCAATGATGGATTTTGGAACCCATACTTGTCTTGTAGTTTTCTTC
>MU223928.1:1796107-1814767 GCA_018584345.1 Thuja plicata | reverse complement strand
AAGAAGTGTCAAAACTGTGTGACGGTTTCGTGGACGTCAATTTTAAGCACGGTATGTGACCTGCGGCCGTTGACATCACTCCTGCATATGCGTACCTTGCTGCACATGAAGGTACTTTTGAAAAAGGTACATACCTTTTTTTGTTTGCAAAAAGATTTTTTTTTCAACAAACATTTAGAAACATTATTTTTTTTTTGAAAAAACTTTGTAAAAAAACAAAAATTTGTTTTTTTTCTAATTTCTTGATTTTTTTGATTTTTTGAATTTTTTGAACATTTTTCACCTCGAAATTTGAGCCGTACAACTTGGGAGAGAGAAATTTTTTCCCAGAGGCTACTGTGGCCAAAAATGACAAAATTTATATGAAAATTAACTCTCCTGGGCCTTCTAAGCGTGATGGTGGTGTCTGTTTTAGCTCAAAGTGCTCCAGAAAAAAGTGTCTCTTCCAGAATGAAGAAGAAACCCCAGAAAAGCTGAGGTTTTTTCCCTCGAATCACTGCTACACAAACCCCAGACCAGGCAGCAGCAGTGTGGCTCTGATACCATGTAGGATTTGAGAAATAAAAATCCACAGAATGCCAAGAATACCTGCATGCAAATAACCTGTTACAAGAGAGAAGCAGAAGGAGGAAAAAGAAGAACTCAGAAGTTACTCAAAATGTGAGAGCAAAATTATAATCTGAATTTATGAAAAAAGAATTATAAGGTTCAACCTATAAAGGTGAACAAAACCCTAAAGCCTAAAAAATCTAGGTTGCACATTAATAATTAATAAAAGAATTAATTATTAATGCACCTAAGAGAAAGCTTAAGCACTAAAGAGTAATAACTTAATTAATTAAATCAACATGATTTAATTAATAAGCAAACTAATAATTACTCTAACAGCTTTGATATTGTTGCAAGTGTAGTTGGCATCTGTAGGAATTATCACCTCTATCCCATTATGGGGAACTTGATGCATTGGTGATACATGGATGATACAGCTTGCATCTCGTGAATCCATGGTCTCCTTAGTAGAATGTTGTAGGCTAGTGGTAGATCCAGAACTTGACATATAACATTCCTTTCAATTGGCCCAACTCTGATGGGTAAACAAATAATACCTCTAGAGGATCTTTCTTCCTCATCATATGCTTTGATGGTTATCTTATTTCTAGAGTCAATTGTTTTCTCTGAGAGGCCTAGCCTCTTGACAAGATCTAGTGTATAGATATTCAATCTGGCGCCTCCATCTATCAATACGCATCTAACACAGGATTTATGAATAAGAACTTCGATATGGAGGGGTTGATTGTGTGGATGGGTCAATGACTTGTCATCCTCCTTAGAAAAGGAGAGGTAGTGTGGTGTTGAGATGTGATTGACCATCGCTTGGAACTTTTCTATATCTATATCCTTTGGAACATTAGCAGTGTGTAGAGCTTGCTCTAGGATTTCTTTATGCACCGTGGATATTTTGAGAAATTCAAAGATGGAAATTTTGGCAGTGATTCTTTGCAATTGGTCTACCAAGTCATATTTTGCTCCAGGGATAGTGACCACATGTTTTGCTACTAGTTTAGGAATAGTGACAATGGGAACCTTGGGTGTTGATGTTGGTTTCAGAGGTCCCTTGATTGTAACCTGTGCTTGGCTCTAGGTTACAACGTTTGTGGAGGATGAGGCTCCTTTGATGGTGATCATGTTGATGGATTCATTTTTAATGCTGAGCATATTGATCACATTGTCACTCTTGGAATAGGTGTAGTTTATCTCACTACCTTTCCCTTTAGATGTTTGCCCTTGATTATAATTAGGAAATGGTTTATTAAATACTGTGTGATCTTCATTTTTAGTGTGTCCATCCACCTTGATCTTACCTCTTTTGATGAGGTCTTGGATAACGTGCTTGAGCTTGAGACAATTGTTTGTCTTGTGTCCCTTGTTTTTGTGGAAGACACAATAGGAGTTATCATCCCACCATCTAGGTTTGACCATTGGTTCCCAAGGTTTAGAATCGGGAATTGTAAGGACTTTGTTATCCACCAATGTTTTTAAGATGGTCTCAAGAGGTTCCCCCAAAGGCATGAATGTTCTTTGGGGTTTTGAAGTCCATGTTCATCCCTTGTCATTATCATTGTTCATTTTGGGAATAGGAGATGTTGCTTTAGCCTCTTTGCTTGCTTGCATACCATTGGTCAGATTGAATGCTTCAGGTTTAGAATTAATGTTAGAAGCATCAACCACTCCATCATTGACAACATTTTTGTTTTGTTTTCACCATTTAAGCTTGGAATTGGAGCTACTGCCTTTGCTTTCATTTTGAAGGGTGATCTCCCCCTTTTTGACCATGACTTCCTTAATACGGAGGGCATATTTAATCATCCTATCAAAGCTAGGAGAATCTTGCATTTGTAGATCATAGCTCAATTTAGGTATGAGATTATTAACAAAGATCTCCATCTTCTCTATTTTGGGAATGACTCTTGAATATCATGCAAAAATCTTCCTCCATCTTTGTAGGAAGTGTGTAAAGGATTCTCTCATTTTATGCTTGGTGTTACATAGATCCATCATCGTGATATCATGTTGGATGTTGTAGGGGTAATGTTGAATGAACCGTTGCATCAACTCCTCAAATTTTTTGACTTTAGGATTCAACTTTGAAAACCACTCCATGGCATTTCCTCCTAGACTTCTTGGAAATAGTCGCATGAGGTAAGTGGGTTCGTGCATGTACTCAATGCTTAGAGCACAGAATTCTCTTACATGGTCATGTGGATCAGTTTCCCCTGTGTATTTATCATACTTTGGCCTTGCCACATTAGGAGGAAACAAGACCATTGTGATACTTTTATTGAAAGGAAATGGAAAATGGCATCCAACAAGTATTTTGTTTTTGGTTTGTCCTTCTCTTGTTTGAGGTTTGTGAGCTCCGTTTGCATCTCATTGAGCTATTTGGTAAGGATAGATATGGGGTTTGGTACTTCCTTTTCTTTGAGATCGTCCACGTTGTAATCCTTGGGTAATTTCCATGGATGCTAAATGGAGGAAGTACTTTTCTTTATCATCGCCAATTATTCATTCCAATAACTTGTGGATTCTTTTACTTTGTTTGAGATTTTCGTATTCATCTTCAGGGATCTCTTCCTCACTATCTGACCCAAACAGATTATGTTCAAACTTGGGTCCTTTTTCTTCTTCTGTGCCTATGGATTGTGCTTGTTTTCCATCATCATAACCCTCAAAGGCCTTACTCCATTTGTTAGTGTGGCTATCCATTTGAGGTGAATCAAGATCAAAAATGGAATTGCGAGAAGTTTCTCCTTGGAAGTGTGGTGTTTTAGGAGGTACTTTTGAACCTTTAGTTGTGTACTAGTTGTGTCTCATGTTAACCATAAAGTTTGTTTCTCAACTTCGTTAACATTTCCCAATAGTGCAAGTATGGTTTTCAGATTGTTCAAGTGAGCGTGTCTAGGTAGAAGTAACTATGTTGTTTGTTGGTGGATGTAAATGATTCCAACGTTAGAGGGTTAGAATGCCCTGATAGTGAGCTGGGAATCAAGTTGTTGATAGAAAATGAATAGACCACACGTATTGAACTAATCATGAAAGACTAACTATGCATGCAAGGAGGACATTTTGAAAGTGTTTGAAAATAACAGCAGGGAGACCAGAAGAGACAATAGGGACCCACTAAAGAGAAAAAGGGTACCTAAATAAACTAAGACCTCCTAAGAAAAATAGCTAGAAATACCCACTACCCTGAATGCGAGCTCCCAGATACGAGCCTCTGATGGCACCAGATGCGATCCTAAAACCTGGACGCGATCCTAAAACCTGGATGTGAATATATGCTTAACCAAATGTGATCCAATGCACCAGATATGATCCTAAATATAGGATATGACTCAAGAAAAACTGGATGCGATCTTATGATGGTCTTGTCAGTTTTGGTCAATTTTGAAAAAATTGTTTTTGAAGAGCGTGAAGTTGTTTGTTTCCAGATTGCATCAAGGGGTATGGTGAGACGTGAAAAACACATGTACTCCAGGGTTTGAAATTTTTTGATTGTTTTGAGGAGCTTATATTTTTAGTGATCTTTTTGACACGTCAAACAATTTTGCATTGTTAAGAGGATGAATCAAACACACATCTTTTCCTATTCACTAGGTGGAGGATGAAAATCTTTGCTCATTGACTTAGGTACACACTCAAATGCTAATCA
The DNA here is from genome assembly GCA_018584345.1 of Thuja plicata. Taxonomy (NCBI): domain Eukaryota; kingdom Viridiplantae; phylum Streptophyta; class Pinopsida; order Cupressales; family Cupressaceae; genus Thuja; species Thuja plicata. Next base: position 1,810,557 of record MU223928.1, on the reverse strand, counting down.
GAATACAATGATCACCAAGCACGCAATGGATCCAGTCATGATGTTGTATTAGTTGACTCCAAATGCAAGTGAGGGCACGATATGACGAGTGTCTTGGGGCAATTACTTTTTGCCTTGCACAAAGATTATCACCCTTTTAGGGATGAATCAGGTATTCTTTCAGTTGAATGTGTTATAGATTATTGGGCAATCCATTTGAAACTGTCCCCCATAGAATTGCACAAGGCAAAATTGAGGCGTATAGCCCTATGAGTACCTGAATATATATAGTCTTGCAAGCAAGATTCAAGCAGCTCCACTCTATATATACCCCGATATGTTTAAGGAATGATGTCAAAATTCTAAGAACAAAACCAGTTTCATCTTCTGAGGCTTTGGCCTACAAGAAAGCAACTATTTATAGTGTGTTGGAAGGGTCATCGTAAGACCTATCCTCACTTGGGTCGTTCCTGAGAGATTTTTTCCTCAACTGGTAGGCCCTCTACTATTAAAAGATCGGTAACTAGGATTAGTGAGCTTAGGATTTCTAGATTTCTTATTCTTCAAAAGAAGAAGAGCATACTCTCCTAGTCCATGCCATTTTCTCCTCAAACACTTAAAACACAAATTATTTCCCTCAAGCTATGTTGAGCCTGATTTAATTGTTCATATCTTTAAATAAAATAGAAAGGGAAAGTTTGTTTTGTTCAATTAACCACAAGATTTAGTGAGTTTGTGTTGTTCAATTTCTGATCCAAAAGTAGTTAAATGATGTTTTTGTTCATTGATCCCACATATTTAATGCTTTGTGTTTGTTCAATTTCTAATCCCAAAATGAATTAAATAGTGTGTTTGCTTGTTCAGTTACCCCCAATTTTGTTACAAATGATAAAACAATGTCTGACTTTCTGATTTTCCTCAAGAGGAAAAGAGCATAATATCTAGTTGTTTTAGCAAGTGTGAAGAAATGGTTTTTAAGTGTTTGGAAAGCAGATAAATGGAGGTCAAGATGGAGGGGGTTTGGCAACCTGTAAAAACCATATTAGTATCCTTTTAGTCTAATTCCATAAAAACTGCCAAAAAGTACCTGCAAACACTTGTTAAGCTACAAAAGACAAAAAGCAACACTTGTCAAACTTGTTAGGATTAGGCAAATAAACTAGACAATATTTTTAACCAAATACGAGCCTAAATCCTATTGAATGTGATATAGTATTTGGGATGTGATCCTTTTCACCAAATACGAGCCTTTGCTGACCGAATGCTAGCCAAAACTAGATACGATCTGGAAAATTCTGGATGTGAGCTGGAATTTACGCGATACGAGGGCGTATCCGGGATGCAATCCTGCAAGATTAAATGTGATTCTGTGACTGATTCCTGAGCCTGCAAGTTGTCAAAAACGTGTTAAAAATGAGGCTAAATCAAAATTTAGGCCCCACGGTGGGCGCCAAAAATTTGAGTGTGTATTTGGGTACCTGATGAAAATAACACAAACACTCAATAAGTCATTGCATTAGTCCAAAAGGGGTAGAAAAGCATGTAAAACCCACTAAAACTGACTTATTGCCTGCTAACTAGGAGGAGTGTAATTAATAACATATTAGCCCTCAGAATATGCTACAAATCAGTGACGAATACAACCTAGCATGAAGGATTTTATTTTGAAAGCAAGCTAAAAGATGGAAAAACATATATTCTAGCTCTAAAAAATGAAATTAAAACAATGCAAAAGCGTGGAATAATGAGTGAAATGTGAATCTAGGATGACTCCAACAACATAACAATGTATTTTTAGATCTAATGTGAAGGCTTATTTGCTCTCAAAATAGGCTTCTATTTATAGAAGAATGGGAGAGAGAGAGGGGGGGACAAGGTGAATTTATGAGTGAAGGGGCTCATAAATGAAGATGTAAGAGCTATTACTGCCCAAGGCATTAATAAGGCATGTGAGAGACATAGGCCTAAGGCATCTTCATTAATAAGGCATTAATGAAAGCCTTAAAGAGGCAAGGGAGGATGTAAGAGGATGGCTTGAGAAAGTGGACCTTAAGGAATTCAAGCTTGAGAAAGTGGACTTTCTCAAGTGGGTTGAGTTGCTAATCATTCCTTAATGGAATGTGACAACATTAGGAGGTGGGTTAGGACTAGAATTATGATTAGGATTAGATTAGAATGGGTGAATGGGTTGAGAAGGGTTAGAACCTAGGGTAGAAGTGGTTAAGATAGGTTAGGTTTGGGTTTAGGGAAATATTAATAAATGAAATAAACTTATTTAATTCATTTAGAAATATAGGAATTAATTATTCAAACAATGAAATTGCTTTTTAATAATTAGGGGACTATAGCCATTAAATTAAATAGGCTAGGGGAATGGGTTAATTGCAAGTGGATAATTGATTTAGGGATTTATTTAATTCCTTTATAATTAAATAATATAGCCATGTTTGATTTTGATTTGATTTAAATGGTTTGAATTTGATTTAGATCATATGGCTATAATAGTTAATACAAATCAGTGATAAAAATCACCTAGGACATTAATGTGATTTGAAGAATTATGCCAAGCAGTAATATGGTCATTTGGACATAATCAAGGGTATGATCACACTTAGGGAAAATAGGGTTCATAGTTAGAATAGGCCAAATTTAGGTGGTTACAGGTGAAAACATGGAAACAAACACCTTGGTAGCGAAAATTCAAAAAAAAAATAAAAAGTCCTAAAAAAAAAGAAGAAAAAAATGAAAAAAATGAAAAATGAAAAAATTGTAATAAAATCCAAATGGTGAAAACCTAGAAATAGGCGCTACTTGAGGCCTTTGCACCCCTGTTTCTTAGTGCGTGTCCTCAACATTTAGCCTTTCTCCATCATAGCTTGTCCTTGTTGCCTTGGTCTAGAATTGGTCTTTATCTTTGTCTAGGGGGCATAACTATGTTAGCTTCGGTCGCTTGGATGAGTTAGTCTTTAGGATGCCTCACAAATGGTGTTTTTCAGCACCACCCCAATTGTACTTTTCAATACAACACTTAACATTGAGTGTTTTTCAACACTTATCAGTTTGGTCTTACCCTGTTTTTCATGTAGTCTTATCTTCTTTCGAGCATTCAATCCTTATCCTTGGAACTCAATATCAGTTAACACACTTAAATTTTTAAATGCCACACTTAATTCTTGAGCTATGTCATGATATTTTCTTTGTGTGCTGAGTGTTATTGATTTTCATTTAGTTTCCTTGTCTAATAAGTCTCTCTGAGATGCATAGCTAGAGGACTTGGGGCATGGAACATGTTTTTATTTGCTTTCTGCTTTATGCTTCACTATTTTTTCACAACCATTCTGTTGGTCATCCTGGCCTCTATGCCTTGATATGAGCATGGTTTTTCTATATTAAATTGGGTAAGCTAACATCGAAGTCATCTTGACCTTTATGTCTTTGATGCTTATGTTAGAATCTTTCCACATTCCAATTTGATATAAATCACATTCATATCTTCATAGTTGCACTTGTGACTAGTGATGATTGTGTGATTTTTTTATGTCCGTTAATAATGGCCCAATGATGAAAATAAGTTCCTTACCATTCTCTAATGAATGATCAACACAAAGGTCCTATGTTACAATTTCTCTATTGCAAGTACACCTTTGCATTTTCATGTAGCTTGCATTGTTATACCTCATGTTAGTTGCATTTTTAGGCTGCATTATGAGTTTGTGAGGGGTTTCATTCATCTTTCTTTTGGACTTTTAATCAACTATGATCACATTATGATCTTCATTTCCTTATCTTCTTTCATGATCTCAATCAAATTTTTCTATCTTAAACAGTTGATTGGTTTTGGGGCATTCTATTTCTTAATGCAAATTCTCTTTCTTCTCTCCATTTCTTTCCACCTCTTCCAAACTTCTATCTTCCATTCACTTTCACCCCACTTCTTTTCTTCTAATTCAACCTTGGGGCATAATATGTTGTGTTTAATGATCTACCTTGGTTATGTGATCCTTATATATTTCATCTTACATCAAGAACCTTATCTTTAGTTCAATTTGATCAAATTTATCAATTTGATTTTTCTCCTCTATCTCATTTCAATTTTGATCACGAGGGGGCAGTACCTATCAAACTTCAATCCTTGATTCAGCTTTATCAATCCTATCAATTTCTCCTCTTTGGGAAACCTTGCTTAAGATTCTTATCTTGGACATGTCAATGACCTATTTACAGGGGTGTTGACCTTGTCTTTTTCAATCAGCTTATCTTTGTCCTGATGTGTTCCCATAAAAACCACACGTTTGGGTTGTTTTGTGATCCCAAATCGATCTCACACTTCAACTGCATTCTTTGACTACATGTGTTCCCATCAAAATCACACTTTAGTCAAAGAGGGGCAAATGTATGCACCCTAAAATGGTCGCCTAGACTATAGGCCCCCATTCTTCAATTTATCAAATGACAGAATCAATTTATCAAATTCCTGAATCAACATTTTGTAACATTTTCAATTCAAATCAATTTCCTTGATCAAATCATAATTAATTCAATTATTTCAATATTTCCTAAGGTTTGATAATTTCATCAATTGTCTTATTTAATTAAAAGAAAACAATTCCTTTTTATTAAATAAAATAATCTTATTTAATTAAAATTCCATTTTAATTAAATAATCTTATCTTATTTAATTAAAATCTCTCTTAATTAAATAATATTATCTCATTTAATTAAAATATCCCTTTTAATTAAATTAAATAATCTTATTTAATTAAAATAAAATCCCTCTTTTAATTAAATAAAACCCCCACTTAAATCCCTCTTTGTTGAAAAAGGAAATAAATTAAATAAAAATAAATAAAGTTCCTTTTTCTACACATCTTTCTAAGTGGTGGGCTTTTTGCCTCTTAATCATAGCCTTTGATTTTGCCTCTTAATCTCTACCATCCATTTATCTTTATAAGGAAACCTCTCCTTCTCATTTGATAATGAAGATTTTATGCTAATGTTATGCTGCAGGTTTGGAGAGCAATTTTGGAGGAGAATTTGAGCACTTGAGCTTGGATATTGCAACTTCTCTCTTCTTGTCTTCTTCTTTCATGACCCATGGCAATCCATTTAGATTAATTTTTCACTTGCATGTTAGATTAGATTCATGTTTCCTTTCATAGATTAATCTTGCATTTGTATTTTCTTTCATAGAATAATCATGCATTGTTATCATATAGATTAATTTCCTTTCATGCATTGTTATCATATAGATGAATTTCCTTTCTTGCATTGTTATCATATAGAATAGCGTTCATTTTCATGCATACTTGATGATCATGGAGACTAGCACTCTTTTTTTTCCTCTTTGAATCTCTCATTTCATGGTGTACTTGCATGGGCACAAACTAGGTCAATATGAGGTTCTCCATTACAAACCCTTGCACTCCATGAATAGAGAGCTATGAGTCACCATTCAAGATCTCATTCTCGAGCAATCTTGGAAATAATGACTCATAGAAGTGTGACACATTTTTAGCACATAATTATTAGTTTGCTTGTGCACTGATTGAGAAGCTTGGGTATATAAGATGGGATATGATGACACATGTAGTTGATGCAGGTATGTCCACTGAGTATCGAGAGTGGTTCTCATGACACAGGTTCCTCACATTCATAGATCTAGCAGAGCCCATTCCTGATGTTGATGATCTATTAGATGATGATGGCAGTGATGATGATGATGGTGATGGAGATGGTCGGAGACCTTAGAGACAGAGATTTCAAAGAGAACCTAGGCCTCCTAGGGTACAGAGAGTTGTAGGACCTCACATGCGGGGTGGTCATGTTAGGGGACGAGGTGGTGGGTTTAGGCAGCCTAGACAGAGGTGAGTGCAGGCACAGGATCCTCCCTAGAGACAAGCTCCTGGTAGAGTTGGTGCAGAGTGGGCTAGGTAGAGACATAGATGAGTTTAGGTTGCTAGAAAGGTCCCTCTACAGGTTCCATTATAGGTATAGGATCCACATAGACCTCCATCTCCATAGAGACAGGTTGATCCTTCGGTAGACCCACAGAGTATTACATCATAGGTGATACCACAGGTTCCTTTAGCACCGTAGGCCCCTTAGGCCCCTCTGGCATCACATGCACCTCCAGTTCCTCCTATTGTTGACAACTTAGTTTAGGATGTGAGAGGATTACAGATAGGGATGACTGTAGTTATTGGTCGGTTGGATCATGTTACGACTATGTTGTAGCAGTTCTTGGCTACTTTAGCCCAGTTACCTACCAATGCTAGCACTAGTCAAGCACCACCTTCCACACAAGATAGGTCAGGTGATAGGGATCCCGATGATGCAAGAGGTTCAGGTACAGGTATCACAAGAGATGGATCAGGTACCCCTTTTGGGTCATGAGATAGATTGAGATATGTGATATCTAGATATTGTATTGATGTATCACATGTCATTTTGATCAGGACTTGATGTATAGATCATTTTTTGATGTATCTTTGATATACATATTTGTTATAAACATTTGATGATGGACATTTATTTATGATGATCTTCCATTGATTCCCCTCTGATGATGTTGTTGTGAGATTTCTTTTATGAAAATCTATATGATTCTATGATGTATTTATTTTTATTATGCTATGCATGCAATGTATTAGAGTATGACATAGATAAATGGATGCAAATGATGTTAATGCAACTTGTTTCTATATGATTTTCTGATGTTATCATGATGTATGGAAAATGCAATGATATGGATGCAATACTTAGTGCAATAGTAAAATGAATGCAGCTATCTTTTTGGATTTTTTAATGTATGCAACTTAATTTATGAAATGCAAGTCCTAAATGATGATTGGATAAATGACTAATGATTAATGCTTCCTTTCTTTGCTTTTCTCTTGATATGAATATATAATGAATAATAATTAATGTTATGAATGCAAAAGATGATCTCATATTGATGAATTTGAAACCATTGAATTGATGTATCGCCAAATTAATTAACCCCCTTGAACTTGGAAAAAATGCTAAAAATAAAGGCCATTAATCTAACATGAAAATGAAATTAATATAACATGAAAATGCAATGCAACTAATTGACCTTGAGGTTTGTGAAAGAAATGCAAACAAAGATATATTTTCATCATTGAGAATTGTGAAACTAGGAGTCGATACAATCCTTACTGGTGCCATTGCGACCATAAGGATATGAATATGACTTTCAATTCATTTGGTAACCTTCTATGAAACCAAGTACAACCCTCACTAGTTGAATGACCAACTATGGGAGTATGAATACTGGTTTAATCGGATTCAATGTTGCAATTGGATTTTGGTATTAAGATTTGGAAGATCTAAATAGCCAAGGTATCCTTTTGCGTAAACAAACAAAGGTTAACCCTTATTACTATATGAATGTCCTTGATGGTTCTTTGATGACCATGTCATTAGATGAATTCACACAAGTTAAAGGATCTTCCTCAAAATAGTCACACAGAAGTTAAGAAAAAATCATGTCTTCATCATCGCCAATCTAGTCAAAACATTATTGATTAGCTAAAAAGAACATGACTCGAAAAAGTCAATGAAAAACTCATCAAAAATTTCAAGTGTTTTGAAATGTATCAAGATTTTTAAAAAGAATTCCAAACATGCTGATCATTTAGGGTTTGTCAATTTTTAATCCTGATAAAATAAGTCAATGAAACTCAAGGATCGTGTTGTAGGATCAAACTATTTAGGGTTGAACAATGATGTCCATCAAAGGTTCCAAAACATCTCTCTTTTGAATCTGAAAATCTGCTTCTGTTGTGTGACCAAGATGTGCACTTTTCAATCCGTGTAGTACCAAAATTCATGATGATTGCCCCCAAGTGATAAATGTGATAAATGTGAAACTTAGGGTAAAATGGGACCTTGAATGCAAAAATGCAGCTATGAGACTTTATTATTACTTATGCACAAATGACAGATGCAATGAGGATGTACAAGATGAGATGGTGAAATGCAATATGTACAAATGTGACTAGGAAAGACCTAAGGGGCAAAAGGTGCCTATTTCCAAGTTTTCACCTTTTGGGATTATTGCTTTTTCTCTTCTTTTTTTTTCTACCAAGGCACTTGTTGCTAGGTTTTCACCAAGGCCCTTTTCTCTTTTTCAATGTTTTTTGATTTTTGGTTTTTTGATTTTTATTTATTCATTTTTTTTTATCATCAAGGTGCCTATTTTCTAGGTTTTCACCAAGACAACATTTTTTGATTTTCCAAATGTTTTTGATTTCTTCATGCTCAATTTTCTCCTTTTTCTGATTTTCTACTTTTCCAATGTTTTAGGCTTTTGAACTTTATGATTTTTTTGGATTTTGATCATTTCTCCTTTTTTGTATTTTGACTTTTTCTCATGTACAAAGTTGATGTTGACTCATTTGATACTTTCAATTGATACTCTTTCCTCAGATAATCTTTCATCAAATTAGGTGTGGAACCTCTTAATATGAATGCTATTGATAGGTTCTTACAATTCATCACCATCACAATCGGCCAATTTGTAAGTCCCCATTCCAAAAGAAGAAACAATGACAAAAGGACCAAGCCAATTTGCTTCCCACTTTTCTTTCTTTTCTCTATCAGCCTGATTTTTTGGATTCTCCCTCATTACTAAATCTCCCACTTGAAATGTTCTTGGTTTAATATGCTTTTTATAATTCTGTGAAATTTGATTCTAATACACTTTCAAATGATCATAAGCTTGAGTTTGGTGTTCCTCCAAAATTTCCAACTGTTGAATTTGGGCAACTCTATAATCCTCATCCATGATTAATCCATGCAATGACACTCTTAGGGATGGAATTTCAACTTCTAAATGTAGAACAGCTTCGGCCCCACAAATGAAAGAAAAAAGGTGTAGCTCCTATCAGGGTGTGAATACTAATTCTATAGGCCCATAATGCTGGATTGATTTAAAGGTGACAATCTCTACCTGACTTACCAAAAAATATTTTGAGGATTTTGAGGATATTCTTGTTGGTAGCTTCTGCTTGTCCATTACCTTGGGGATAGTAAATGGATGAAGAGTGATGAGTAATATGGAATGTGTCACAAAGTTCATCTACATCCTTGTTCTTAAATTGTTTACCATTATCTGTGATGATGGCGTGAGGAATGCCATATCTGCAAATGATATGATTAAGGATGAACATGGAAATTTGCTTCCCCATTGCAGTTGTTAAAGGGATGGCCTCAACCCATTTTGTAAAGTACTCTATTTCCGTGAGGATGTACTTATGTCCATTGGATTAAGGTGGATAAATCATGCCAATCAAATCAAAACCTCTTGGTAGAATGGTCATGGTGTGACAAATGGGTGTAATTCTTGTGCTGGTGCATGGATCATGTCTCCATGGTATTGACATTTTGCACAAACCTTTACAAACTGACAAGCATATCTTTCTAAGGTTTTCCAAAAGTACCCCATGCATAGAATTTTCTTAGCTAGGTTTAAACCACTTGAATGTGACCCACAAATCCCCTCATGGACATATTTTAAAGCTAATTTTGATTCATCCTCCTCTAGACATCTAAGGAGCGTTCCGTCAAGACCCTTACAATACAATGTGTCAGAAAGGATAGTATAACGAGCCACTTGTCTTATAAAATTTCACTTTTGAGAACGGGTTTGGTTTATAGGTAAGGTTTGGTCTTTTAGGTAGGCATAAATGGGTCCATACCATGGTGAGTCATGTCCATTTAAAAGGGTAATAATTTGGGTATCAGGTAGGTCAAATGCTGGTTTAACCAATTCTTCCACCAAAAACTCATACCTTGTGTTTTGATTAGGCATTTGAAGAAAAGATGCCAAGGTAGCCATTGCATCCACTGCTCTATTCTTGTGACATGGGATTTGTTCAAAATTAATCAAAGCAAAGTACTTTTTCCAATCATCCACCAATTTCTTGTAAGGCATCTTTCATCCTTGGTATTATATTCATTATTGACTTGATTGATGACTAATTGAGAGTCCCCATAGACTTGTAATTCTGTGACATCCCATTCCAAGGCCATCTTGATACCTATGACCAAAGCTTCATACTCCACAATGTTGTTTGTACAAGGAAACAATAACTTTTAAGATTTTGGGATTGTGTAACCTTGTGGTGTGATCAAAAGAATGCCTACCCCACTACCATTTTGGGTGTAAGATCCATCAAAGTATAAATTCCATGTCTTAGCTTCCACATTAACAATCTCAGAATTAAGAAACTCCACTTGAATTGGATGTGTAGATTCTAAAGGATATTTTACCAATTGATCTGCAATAACTTGACCTTTGATTTCTTTCCTATCCACATACTCAATATCGAACTCACTAAGCACCATTACCCATTTTGCAATCTGTCCAGTTAGAGCTATTTTGCTAAGTAAATATTTCAATGGATCAATTTTGGCTATTAGCTTCACCTTATGCATCAACATATAATGTCTTAACTTTTGAGAGGCAAATGCCACTGCTAGGCAAGCCCTTTCCATGAAGCTATAGTTTAATTCATATTTGATCAAAGTTATACTCAAGTAGTAGATAGCTCTTTCTTTTCCATTATTATCCTCTTGTGCCAATAAGACTCCTAAAGATTTTTTCGTTGCTGATATATAGAGTAATAAAGGTTTTCCTTGAATAGGTGGCATTAAGATTGTTGGATTCATCAAGTCTATTTTCAACAATTTAAAAGCTTTATCACACTCCTCATCCCATGTAAAGATGGTGTCTTTATGTAGCAACCTTGAGAATGAATGACATTTTTATGCCAATTGAGAAATTAACCTCCTTATAGATTGAAGTCTTCCTTGAAGTGACCTAATTTGAATAATATTCTTTGGAATGTCCATATCCATTATTTCTTGTACTTTTTTAGGATCTACTTCAATGCCTTTTGCAGAAACAATGTACCCTAGGAGTTTTCCAGATTGTACCCCAAAAGCACACTAATTTGGGTTGAGTCTCACTTTGAATTGTTCTAACCTTGTGAAAATATTTTCAAGTATGGGTAAGTGATCTTTTCTTTCATGTGAATTAGCTATAATATCATCCACATAGTCTTCTAGGAAGGTGTGCATCATGTCATGGACAATGGTAGTCATTGCTCTTTGATAAGTTGCTCCAGCATTTTTGAGACCGAAGGGCATCACATTCCAAAAAAAAGTACCCCATGGGCATGTAAAGGCTATCCTCTCTTGATCTTCAGGTGCAATGCAAATTTGATTATATCCACTAAATACATACATAAGTGAAAACATAGAATGACCAGCAGTTAGATCCACAATAGAATCAATGTTAGGTAATGGAAAGTCATCTTTTGGGCAAGCAAGGTTTAAATCTCTGAAATCTGTGAAAACTCTTATGGATTTATCATGTTTAGTAACTAGTACAATGTTGGAGATCCATTCTGCATATGCAATTACTCTTATAAATCCCACCTTGAGTAACTTTTCCAATTTTGCTTTTACTAAAAGGGCTACATGTGGATGCATTTTTCTCAATTTCTTTTTAACAGGCTTAACCCCGGGTTTCACATTCAAATGATGCATTATCAAACTTGGATCCAATCCAAGCATGTCGGCATATGATCATGCAAATTTGAATTTCTTTGCTTGAAATAATTTGATAAACTCTTTCCTCTCCAAGGGACTCAAAGATGCTGCTAAATGAATAAATTTGGGATCCACTTCGGTACGAATGTTAACTTTTTGTGTAGGTTCAATGAGTATAGGTGATCTTTCATCTTCATGTGTTGGTAAGGTGTCCAACCTCTCTTCCTTAGGTGCCATAGTTGGGTTTTCAACTTTGGGAACATCTTTTATTTTTACTATTTTTGGGTCTAGCACTGCCACATGGTGGTTTTCACCACGAGACCTTCTCATTTTTTTGTATTTTTTCTTTTCATTTTGTGGATTGAGAGGTTGAACACCTGCCCCTATCATCATGTTTGGAGTGAATTCATTGATGGAATAATTTGGTTCAACCACATTTAGGTATAAGGCCGCTGCATTGTCATTTGGGAAGTATAGTAAGTCATTTGGCTCGGAAAGATCCCAATCAATAAGTTCAGGGTGCATTAAGGACAATGATTCATTGGATGGATTATCATTTGAAGGGTTTAGGGACATGACTTTGTTTGATGGTTCATACATTGTATCATCAAGGTCTATGACATGTGCCTCTTCAAGATGGTCCATGGAAGAAGGATCAAATTCCTCTTCACTAGAGTCCTCTAAATTTTCCATGGGAAAGAAAACGTGTGGATTAAACACTAGGTTAGAATCTCCCACCCACAAAGGTACCCAAGGTTCACCTACCCATTGATTATAAGGAGGTTCTTGTTCTACATTAGATTGTTGAGGTTCACTTGATGTTTGAGTAGAAGTCAAACCTTGAGTCACATGTTCTTGATTCTCAACTCTAGGAGGGGTTGCATAAGTGTGAACAACATCAACCTCTATGTCATGACAAGATTCTTCGAAAAAGGAATTGCACTCATAATCCCTAGAATCATCTTCACTTTCAGAGCCTACCATGTGTATATGTGCACAAAAATCATGCATGGGACTTGAACTTTCTCCTTTATGTTGAAAACCTATGATGACTTTCTCTTCTTTTGCTCTCCAAACTGGTTCAATAGGCTCTAAAAATCCCCTATGCAGAACTCCTAAGGGTCCTCTTCCCTTATATCCCATTTTCTTCATGATATCAAATCCTTTTCCATATTAATCAGTTTGGATGTTGATATGTTGCACCCTTTCAATAGGATTAACTGAATTATCCTCCTCTTTATAGAGCCATTGCAATACTTCATTATCCTCTTTTTCCATTTCTTGTTTTTCACATTCTCTCACAAAATGAGAATTATACTTGTGAGGTTGATGAGTTTTGGATAGCTTCCCATCTGTCCTTGGAGATGTAGGTAAATCAAATAGGGAAACAAAATATTCCCCTACCCCTTTTGAGTGAATTTTGCATTGTTTCTCAAATTGGTTCATCATGTCACTCATCTTTTGATAATGATCTTTCTTAGCTTGTTCTCTTTCTTCCTTAGTAGGTTTCGAAGGTGCCATTCTCAATGTTGAAGTCTTGACTAAATTATCATTTGAATTTTTAACCTCATAACTCATCTTTTCTTTTCCCTTAGTTGTGATGACATTATTTTGCCATTAGTATACTTAGCGAAAAACATTGACAAATCATTACGGGTAGACAGCAAGCATTACTGGTGAACCACAAGCAGTACCGGTGAAATGCAAGCATACCCGACAGAACAAAGATTTTGAGAAAAATACTAAGTATAAAAGTGACAAGCATCACCAACAACCACAAGCATCACCAGCGACCACAAGCATTACCAGCGACATAGTTTTCAGAACTAACCCAACAGGAACAGAAAATGCCTACCCGACAACAAGTTCAAGAAAGGAGCATCGAAAACCAAGAAAACTAACCATCATAACCGACAGACAGATAAAGAACCCACAAATTGTGGATCTGATTTTTACACAACAAATAAAGAAATGTAATTCTATTTATAGAGTTTTACTTTGTTTTAAATCATAATTTGATGGTCATGCAAGCTTTATGTAAATTCTTAAAAGAATCCTAACGGATCTAAAGCATATCTAACTAAAGATCAAGGTCAAGTTGTAAACCTTAGATCTAGAGTTAACTTGCGATGCATGAATCAAGAATTGAATCTAAATTAGTATAAATAGATATTAATACTCAATTGTGAGTACATGAATTCTTATTATTGATAACCATGAAGAGAATCTAAGGAGTAGAAGACATAATTCATGCAAAGGTCAGAAATAGAATATATCAGTTGTCAAGAACACACAGAGGCTACCGACGAGCAGAAAAAGGTATTATTGAATCATGGAAGGATGATTACTTATATGTATGAAGCTTTATAGGATCTGTTATGAGAAATTGAAGATTGCATATATCATCAGATCAAAGACTTATGTAGTTGCATTCTAACAAGTGCATCACATCTAAAATCCTTTTGTAGAAGGTGGACTTAATTGTTCTTTCCAAATCTCTTAATAGAGTGCACACTTAACAGTGTTGCTAAAGCTTCAAATGAAGTATATCTTAATAGGTCTCCACTATAATAATCCTAATAGGGTAGGTCATCAGAAGTGACCAATTGTAAGCCTTAACTAACCCCTTCTTATCTAAAGAAAGTGAAGTTTTGTGGGTAACAATCCCCACCACAGTTTTTACTTCCTTAACAGGAGTTTTCTGCGATATCATATCTTGTGTCATGTGTTATCTATTTTCATAAATATTTCTGTTATGGTTACCTACTAAAAAGAATGTATGATATGATTACATATGCATAAAGAAAGATGAACAGTTAGATAAGATAAATTACAAACTGATGACTAAGGGTTAATGGGCTAACCAAGAAAAGTTTTAGAGGTACTGATTC
>MU223928.1:1759723-1784610 GCA_018584345.1 Thuja plicata | reverse complement strand
TTTTCACCAGGATAATAGATACATCAAAGTGCCTGTTTGCCAGGTTTTCACTAAGATGATCATTTTTTTAGGACATTTTACAATTTTTAGGATTTTCTCATAAATAAAGTATGTACATGAGCATGCAGAAGATATCAACTATAGAATTTCTTCAAGTGAAGAGCGTTGATGGGCTCTTTAAGTGGTTCACCTTCTATAGTGGAGAGCTAATATGCGCCAGACCTGAATACTATAGTAATAATATAAGGACCAAGCCAGTTTGGCTCAAACTTCCCTTTCTGAGTCTGCTATTGTTGATTTTTAGGATTCTCTCTCAAGATGAGATCACCTATTTGGAAGTCTCTTGGTCTAACCCTCTTATTATAGCTCTTTGATATCCTTTTTTTATATGCTCTGAGATGATCGAACGCCACCTTCCAACGTTCATCTAGTAACTCAAGCTCTTGAAGCTGAGATATTCTCATGTCATCATCTGTAATGAGGCCTTTCAAAGAGACTCGCAATGTAGGAATCTCAACCTCAATAGGCAGTACAACATCTGCACCATAGACTAAAGCAAAAGGTGTGGCCCTTGTTGGCATCCTAATACTGGTGTGATAGGCCCATAAAGCTAGATTAATCTGGAGGTGCCAATCCCATCCAGACTTGTGTACTATACGGTGCAGGATCTTAAGAATTGTTTTATTGGAAGCTTCAGCTTTCCCATTACCCTGGGGGTAATAAATAGAAGACCAATGTTGAATGATCTTGAACTTAGCACATAAATTTGTTAGATCTTTATTCTTGAACTATCCCCCATTGTCAGTGATAATAGAGGAAGGTACACCATATCTACAAATAATGTAGTTTAGGATGAACATAGCTACAAATTTTCCATCAGCTACACTAAGAGGTACTGCCTCAACCCATTTAGTAAAATAATCCATAGTAGTGATGATGTACTTGTGTCCTCTCGAGGAAGATAGATATATCTGACCTACTAAGTCAAAATCCCATTGTTGAAAAGGCCAAAAGGTGATAAATGGAATGAGCTCCTTAGCTAGAGCATGAATCAAGTTACCATGGAGTTGACATTGCTTGCAAGATTTGGCAAATTGCGTAGCTTCCTTCTCCATATCAGGAAAATAATAACCAGCTCTAATAAGCTTATGAGCCAGTGTCAGACCATTTGAGTGAGAACCAAAAATGCCTTCATATACTTCTTCTAACATGCATTTAGACTCATCAGGTTCTAGACACCTAAGGAGGGTACCATCTAGACCCCGTCTATACAAGTCGTTTTCTATGATGATATATCGTGAAGCACTGTGGATTAGATGGAATTTTTAATTTCTAGTATATGTGTAAAGAATAGTTTGGTTATGGAGATAAGAGTAGATGTGGTGGTAGCGAGATGAATCATGTCCAATTACTAAACAGACCATCTGGGAGTCAGGAGAGTCATAGGCAGGGTAGCATAATGTCTCCACTAGGAACTCATGTTTGAAATCATTCTCTGGCATTTGTAACATAAAGGCCAGAGTAGCCATAGCATCAGCCGCTTTATTATCCGCCTGAGGAATTTGCTGAAAAGTGACATGTGCAAAGTAATTCTTAAGGCTGTCAACCATCCTTTTATAGGGTACCAACTTTTCATCTTTGGTTTGATAGGTATTTTTGACTTGATTGATAACCAGTTGTGAGTCTCCAAAGAATTTTAGTTCATCTACTCGCCATTCAATAGAAATATTGAGTCCATTGATCAGAGCTTCATACTCAGTGATATTATTGGTGCAAGGGAACATCATTTTATATGCCTTCGGTAAGGAGTACCGCTGAGGTGTGATAAACAAAATTCCAGCTCCTTACCCCTGTTGGGTGAACGAACCATCAAAGAACATTGTCCATGTTTGATGCATGAGAAGCATAATGGAATCATCTAGGAATTCCATCTTTAATGGTTGGTGATTTGTAAGAGGTGCTTTAGCCAATTGATCCACAATCGCCTGTCCTTTGATAGCTTTTCTCTCAACATATACAATATCAAACTCACTAAGGAGCATGACCCATTTAGCTAGTCTACCTGTGAGGGTAGCTTTACTGAGTAAGTATTTCAATGGATCAATATTTGCAATTAGCCTCATAGTGTGAGCCAAAAAGTAGTGTCATAGCTTCTGGGAAGAAAACACTACTACTAAGCAAGCCTTCTCAATTACTGAATAATTCATTTTGTAAGAGACCAATGTTCTGCTGATGTAGTAAATGGCTCTTTCTTTATGATTTGGATCCTCTTGGGCCAAGAGAGCACCCAAGGATGTTTTTGTTGCTGAGATATATAATATCAAAGGCTTCCCTTAAATGGGAGGCATCAGTATGGGTGGATTAGCTAAATACTGTTTAATTTGTTGAAACCCTTGTTCACACTCTTTGCTCCAGTCATAAGTCACACCTTTATGCAGAGTTTTGGTGAAAGGTTGTGACTTGTCAGCTAATTACGAGATAAACCTCCTGATAGATTGGAGCCAACCTTGGAGACCTCTGATTTTTATGATGTTATGGGGTGGTGGCATTTCCATTATAGCTTGTACCTTTTCCAGATCCACCTCAATTCCTTTCACCGAGATGATGTAGCCAAGTAATTTTCCTGAAGTAACCCCAAATGCACATTTCTTAGGGTTTAGCCGCAACCTGAATTTCTCCATATGATCTAGTATAGGACCTAGATCAGTGAGATGTGTCTTTCTATCCATACTTTTGGCAAGTGTGTCATCCACATAGTCCTCCATTGTCCTATGCATCATGTCATGAAATATTGTAGTAATAGCTCTTTGATAAGTAGCCCCAACATTCTTTAAACCAAAGGGCATAACATTCCAATAGAATGTACCCCATGCACAAGTAAAAGCTATTTTCTCTTGGTCCTCTGGCACAATTTTGATCTGATTATAGCCAGAGAAGCTATCCATTAATGAATACATCTCATATCCTGATGTCATATCCACGATCATGTCAATATTAGGAAGTGGAAAATCATCCTTAGGACATGCCAAATTTAAATCTCTAAAGTTTGTGCAGACCCTAATAGATTTGTCATGTTTAGTCACTAGGACTATATTAGAAATCCACTCTGCATAATCAATCACTCGGATGAACCCATCTTTCAGAAGTTTTTCCAATTCTGCCATGATCAATAAAGCTACATGCAGATGCATCTTTCTGAGTTTTTGTTTGATAGGTTTCACACCTGGTGCTATTGATAAGTGATGCATAATGAGATCAGGATCCACACCCGGCATGTCAGAATATGTCCATGCAAAATTTATCTTTTTCTCTTGGAAAAATTTTGTAACTTCCTTAAGTTCCTCTGTAGATAATGACTTGGCCAGATGAATGATATGTGGATGCTCTTTTGTTCCCATATTTATCGGCTGAGTTGGTTCAATTAACACTGATGAGTGTTCCTAGAAGTGACTTGGAAGCGCATCAAGTACCTCACCCTCAGGCACCTCAGAGAGGTTTTCACCTTCGGGTATGTCTTTTCTTTTTACTTTTTTTGGCTTTGATACTGCCACAATGGGGTTTTCACCATCAGAGTGCTTATTTTTTCTTCTTTTAATTTTCTGACTAAGGTACTTGATGTTAGCCTTGGTCATGTTGACACTTTCTTCACTAGTGGAGGAAATTATAGGCTCAACAGCGTGAAGGTAGTAGGCTAAGGTGTAATCATTCTGGAATGTAAGGACTTCACTGGATGAAGAAGGGGAATTCTAGTCTATTAATTTAGGATGTTGGAGGGAAAGAGGTGTGACAGGTTCAAGTGCATTCACAGTATGGTCATTGAAAGCATGAACAAGCAAGTTGAGAGCTAAACCAATCTCATCCAAAGGTGTGTTTGAATCCTTTTGATCCCTAACAACCGAAGTAGAAGACATGTTAACACCTATAGACTCAGACTCATTAGGCTTTTCACTAGACCTCTCACTTACATCAAGAAGTCTTTCATAAGATCGTGCTGACAAACTATCAAACTCATACTCATGAGAGTCTGTATCTGAACTCTAACTTGGGTGCTTGCACCATGAAGGTTTTTGAGTTCTTGCAATACTAGTCTATTCCTGTGTCAACCGTTCTTGAAATGCTAGTGGTATGTACCATTCTCCTTTGAAGTTAGGATCTTGTGAGTCTTTCCAGTGCTCAAAAGTTAGTGTCTCAAATGGAGCGGTTTGATCAGAATCACTATCAGTTTTAGCTATACAGGTACGTGGCACAAACTTATTTGGCTTAGCAAAGAATGCTGCCAGGTCTGGAGGGATGGGATAAGGAAAGCAATCCTCATCCGAGCTATCTTGTATAGTGTCAACTGCAGTTGTGCCTTTGGGTTCTGGTGTAGGTTCTACCATTGGCACAAATTTATTGATCCCTAGATGAAATGGGACCTTTTTGAAACCTAAACCAGTGGTTTATTTTGTCTTTTGACCTATAGCTTGGATAGGTTCCACTAACCCATTGTCATTCACACCTATTGGGAAACTTCCTTTGTACCCAAAATGTTTCATAATCTTAAGACCCTCACTATTAGGATTTAATTCATGAGCTAGGGCAGTTTGTTTAGCTGTGTTCTTTCCTTTACAAAGCCAAGCCTTGATAGCTCTTTCCTCATCTTCATCTTCCAATGGTGTATTGGACCATACAAATGCACCCTCATAAACTATCTCAGGAGTAGTGAAAGATTTATTATGTTCAGAAGGTCTCCCATAAGACCAAGGAGATAGGGGTAGAGCTTCTAATGACAGCACGGGTTCCATTTGATATCCCCCCATGCCTATGTCTATAATTTTCAATGTCTGTTCCATGTCTTTGAGCTTGGCATCACATAGTTCTGTGTATTCTCTATTAGTTGGAAAAAGACTATTAGCTGATTGAGTGAGAGCATTACAAGAAGAACCCATGCTAGTGGGAACGGTCACCTCTACGCCTTGAAAAGAAAACTTGATACACTGATGGTATGTAGAAGGAACTACTTGCATCTCATGGATCCATGGTCTTCCTAGCAGAATATTGTATGCAAGAGGAAGATCTAGCACTTGACATATGACGTCTCTTTCAACTGGGCCAACCTGAATGGGTAGCACAACTAGACCTTTAGATGTTCTCTCTTCTTCATCATAAGATTTTATGATAATTCTCTTGTAGGAATCTATGTGATCCTCACCATAACCTAGTTGAGCAAGAAAATGAGTGGAGAAAATATTAAAACCAACACCATTATCAATGAGCATGCGACGGACTAGCTGTTTGCCGATCATGACTTCTATGTGTAGGGGAGCATTGTGTGGGTGAATAATTGAGTGATCATCTTCTTCAGAGAAGGATAAATAATGAGGCAAGGTCAAATGACCCACCATGGATTGAAACTAATCCAAATTGATATCTTTGGGGACATCAGCTTTAGTGAGAGCTTTGTCCAGAATCTGCCTATGAGCAGACGAGATTTTCAATAGCTCAAAAATAGTTATCTGAGCATTGGTCCTTTGAACCTGGTCAATAATGCTATAACCAGCAGTAGGAGGCATAGAGACTACCTTCGTGGTCTTGTTGGTAGAACCAACAATAGTCTTATCCGCAGTTTGTTTTGGCGCGGACGTAGCAGCAGGAGGGTTAGGACCCTTGATAGAGATTCTAGTGTTAGACCTAGTAACAACATTCACACAATCTCAAGATGTCTTAGATTTAGATAATCGAGACGTAGGGCCTCTCAAGACAAATGGGGTTCTGGGTTTAGAAACATTCCCACTTCCTTTGCTGGTAAACATATTGTAATATTCCACTTCCACTGGTTCAATCATGTTGATCACATTATCATAAGTGGTATTGGCGTAATTAAATTTGGCATTATTATTCTGAGCATTGGAGGATTCACCTTTCTCATTATGAGGAAAGGGATCTCTGAATGCTTGATGATCCAAATTATTTTTATGATTCTCCACAATGATAACCTAATTATCGATCAAATCTTGGACTTTATGTCATAATTGGAGACAAGTAGCAGTCTTGTGACCTTTGTTTTGATGGTAATCACAGTAAGCATTCTCATTCCACCAATGAGGTCTTGGTTGTGGATCGTATAAATGTTTCTCCAAAGGAACAAGAATCTGATTTTGCACCAAAGTTTTGAAAATCACATCAAGCGGTTCTCCTAGAGAGGTAAATTCACGCTTGGGTCGCATTGCCCAAGGTTTGTTGCCAGAAAATTTAGAAGACTGTTGAGTATTGATTGCAGCCTTTTTGACAGCTTTGGTCACTTGTATACCCAAGGTGAGATTAAAGACTGGTTTTGAAGAATTTGAATTCATGTTATCGACCACCCCATCATTCACAACATCTCTATTTTTGTAGGGAAATTTACCTTTGTCTTTGTTGGATGATGAGGAATTCTGCTTGTTATCTTTATACAAGGTCAATTCGCCTTTTTTAACCATGAATGCTTCTATTCTCATAGCCTATTTTATCATACTATCAAAGTTAAGGGGACCTTGAAGTTGGACTTGATACCCGAAGTCAGGGGTGAGATTATCCAAGAATATATCGAGTTTCTCAGACTCGAGTATTTTGCGAGGGTACTTTGTGCAAAGTTGTCCCCATCTTTGGAGAAACATCAAGAATGGTTCCCCTTGCTTCTGTTTAAGGTTGCAAAGATCCCTTATGTTGATAGGATGTTGAATATTATGAGAATAGTGTTGCATAAAAAGATTGGCAATTTCTTCAAAAGTTTTGATGCCAGTGGGCAATTGTGAGAACCATTCCATAGCGGGTCCACCCAAACTTCATGGAAAAAGATGCATCAAATACGTTTGATCATGTATAAAATCCATTGAAAAGGTACCAAATTATCTTAAATGATCATGGGGATCAGTGGTACCTAGATACTTGTCATATTTTTGGAGCTCTACACGTTTGGGAAAAGGAGGCATAACAATGCTCCTATCAAACGAAAAAGGACATATACTTTCCATTGTGAACTGTTGTGTAGGTTTGTCCTTATCTTTCATAAGTTGGCTGATTTAACCTTGCATTTCTTGGATTATCTTATGCAATTTGGAGGTTTTAGTTTCCTCTTCTTTGGCGACAAGCGTGTCAAGTTGGAAATTTGCGGGTAATTTGACTCCTTGATTTGCTAAATCTAGAAAACATTTTTCTTTGTCTTCCGCAAGGAGTATCTCCATCATTTTAATAAGATCTTTATTAGACTTTGTTGTGTCTATATCATTTTGAGTTATGGGTTCATCTTCATTGCCAAGAATTTTATAAATGCTCTGAGTTTGGTCTTGACCTTGGTGTTGCTCTTGACCTTGTTCATGTTGAGATTGGTCATGACCTTGTGTGTAATTGAAAGGAGATGTCATGTTGTTAAAGTGAGATTGTTCCATGTGCACTCCTTCAGTATGAGAGTGAGGACTCATAGCCGATGTGCTCTTCGGCAAATCAAAAGGATTGAAATGTGAAAAAGGATCACTAAGGCAACAAGGGTCGTTAATAGGATTGACCCAGACAGATGACTTCTTATAGCCTTGTTGGCTTGAGACAAATGGATTATGCTGATCTTGAAACAACGGATTAGAACAAAACTGAAGCAATGGCTTTGGATTTGGACTTGGGTCTACACTAAACAAGGAAGAGGAACGTGATGATCCCTCTTGATTATCCACTTGAATAATGGGTTTAGAATGACCTTTTCCTTGATTGTGAGGTTTACCTCTACCTACTCCAGAACTGTGTATAGGAAAGATATTACCGCTCCTAGTCGTAATAGGCATACACAAAGCTGATATGAGAGGAAACTTAAGATCTAACTCAGAACTCTGTCTCTAAAGGTATTGAAAAAAGGAGGTAATAGGCTAGAACAGCCAAGGTGTGAGATGCACCCAGCATGAATCATCAGAGGTATGGCTAGAACAGCCAGGATATGACTATCATGTCACAAGGTACAAAACACAAGAAAATAGGATGGAGACAAAGAGACAAAACAAGTTTGAGTATGAATCAGTCAGTTTGCAACTCAGAACAACTAGTTTCAGTCTACAGACAACGAAGGAACAAGCAATCAAATCCTAGACAACAGGCAGATAAGGCAGATAAACAAACTCAGTTTTCAAGATAAAACTAGATTTTGAGACATAGTCAGAACTTTTCTCCAATAAGATTTCTAGGCTTAGGATAGTTTTAAGATGATATAAATCAGCAATCTTTGTTTCAAGGTCACAAGCACTCATTTACAAACATGAAGTTTCAATCAGGTAGTAGTGACGCAAACAGTAGTCGAGAACAATTCCACCAAGGAAAAAGAAACTTGGTAGAAACATGGGAGTCTTTGTTTGATGATAGTTTAGATAGTTTAAGACTCAAGAACAAACACTCAATTATCCCTACAAAGAAAATTGGTTGAGAAGACAAAATTTGTGCCCCATTGTCTTATGCATATGCATGCACCTCACACAACAGTGTCACCCTCGAAAGAGTGCCTATGTTTTTGGTGTTTCCAAGGACTAAGTATATATGTTCAAAGGTTACCCTTAAACAGGGGCTAGCATCATATAGCACTTCAAACATCTAGGTGCATACCTATGTCGAGAATCTAGGGGAGAGATTCTTCCCTCTCCCTGCACATAGATTATGCCTCCTTTCAGAGGTGAACTGGGTAGGCATCTAACTAAGAGAGTGTTTAATAGGCTTCTGTTCACAATAACCTTCAGTGCCTCTGATATAGAGCTGGGGCCTCATAGCCACACAAAACCTTGTAAGTCACACACCCTTGCAAGAAAGGCTAGGAGCGGCGCTGCTCAGTATGACAAACAAGGCTTTCTCATGATGATAGTCAAAATCAATGAGAAAGAAGTTACTATGGCTTTGTAGTCTTTAGACTACAACAAAGTAGACTTTATTAGAGTGAGGTGGAATCACCGGTGAAAGGTGTGTGCTCACTTGGGTCATTCCCAGAGGTTCAACTTCTAGTAGGCCCTCTAAAGGTGACTCAACTTGGTTTGGATTCAAGGGTTTGATTTTCTGATTCTCTCAATGAGAGAAGAGCATACTTCTCTACCTTTGCACCTCACCCAAACACATCAATCATGTTCATCACCAAGATAGTTTCACTCCACCAAATCCACAAGTCTTTGGGTTTCTGATTCTCTCAAAGAGAGAAGAGCATAATCCCCTAACAAATAGAAGTGCTAAAGATTCACTTATCTTGCTTTGTTTACCCAAGTATCTTTCATGCTAGCAACATCTGGGTCTCAGTTTCATCCATGGGCATCACTTCCATGTAATGAAGAGCCTATTACCCTACTTTTCTATTGGGATCCTTATGAAATTTTAACAAAGCCCTATTTAGACTATGTGAATGAAAAATAGTAAAAAAACATGATGTTTTAATTATGCCTTTGACTATCATCTTGCAAGTAAACTGTTAGAAATTTTTGATCTTTGGAAAGCGAACCTGCAAACCACTATTATGCTACAGCAGAAAACTAGAAATAGAAAAACTAGAGCAGAAACAGATGTCAGAACAGAGAAGCAACAAATTAAAAATTCTAGATTTTAGATGTCTGTCTGTCAAAGTTTGCACGAGAAAGTGCTTTGACACATGCGAGAAAGTACTTCGACACGCACGAGCTTTCTATTTTATCACACAAGAAAGTGCTACTGGGATAAAATATTCACGCGGATTGACACAAAACTTCACACAAGACTCCATACCAGTGCAGCATGGACGTACGGTAGAGCTCAAAAAACATAGTCAAGAAATTTGAAAATGAGGCCAAAAATCATTTTTTCTACCCCACGGTGGGCGCCAAAATGATATATGCTGAATGTGGACCTCTGAATTTGGCACAAACACAACATAGTCATTATACAATTGTTCAATTCACAAAAATGAACATGAATTATCCACCTTGCAAACTCGATTGAAGTGACTTGTTGCCTCCTAATCAGTTGGGGATGTTGATTTTTACCCTCAGAATGAGAGCCAACAACTTGACCATTGCTAATATGGATGATTTATAGAATGTAAGAAAAGACCAATTTGCCATTACTCTATGAAATCAAAATTGCAACTAGTTTATGAAAAGAGATGCAATTACTCTATGAATTGAGAAATGATTGATCTAGAATTGAATTACAACTAAGCTATGGAAAMAAAATGCAATTAATCTAGGAAAAGAAAATACTCTTATTCTAGGAATGAAATGCTTGTAATCTAGAAAAGAAAWTKCTTTTACACTAGAATTGAACTTGCCATTAATCTAGAAAGCTTTGAGAGAATCAAATTAAAATGTTAGATATATGAATGAATTACAAATGAAAGCAATACATCTTCAATTCCAATTGAAACTAGCCTAATTATGAAAATTTTAAGCTTAAAGCATAAAATAAATTAAATGCAAATTGACTATAAGTTTGATGCTCTCAAAAATCATCCTCTCTAATGAAGAAAAAGAGGTCCAATTTATAGAAAACCATGGAAAGATGGTGAAGAGTTTCTTGAAAAGAAACAATGGAATCTTCATTATCTTTTGAGACAAAAATGCAAAGATTATTTAAATAAAAGGGTGAATTATTGCCACATGAGTGTCCTTTCACATGGAATTATGGAATTCCTTTTTGAGGATAATTCATCCAATAATTAAATAACCTTTCAATTCCTTTTATGTATATTAGCTAAAGGGGGTGGAATTGATTTAATTAAAAGCACTTAAGACTTTAGGATTAAATCAATTAATCATAGGGGGTTTTTAGCTAATAAACTCTGAGAATTTAGGAATTAAATATAATATCAGATTTATGCAAATTTGAGTTTTCTGCATTTGAAACTTAGTAAATTAAAGTCAATAAGGAGAAGAATTTGCCTAGTATGATAGGACTTTGAAGATGAGAAAAATGAAGGAATGCACCAAAATTGATTGGATTATTAGGTACCAATTTTGGGGTGTTACAACAATCATTGGTCTTATGTCCCCGATTTCTATGGTACTCACAATGGTTATTCTCACTCCACCAATTTGGCTTGATTTGAGGTTCATATGGTTGAGCCCTTGGCAGGTCAATAAGTTTATTTGCAAGAAGTGTCCTTAATGCATTTTCCAATTGTTCACCCAAATTAGTAAATGTCCTTTTGGGTGTAGGTGAAAAGAAAGGTTTAGGCTTGTAAGTCCCTTGATTATTCCCAAAGTTGTTATTAGTATTGTTGTTGTTAAAGGGCACTTTGGGTGCTTGATTCAAATTATTGGCTTGAACTGAACTTTGGGTGAGATTGAAAGGGTTGGCCTTTAAAGTATTTTCCTCTACCACTCCATCATTGACCACTCCTTTATTGTTATTATTTCTCATCCAAAACTGGTTGTTGTTAGTGGTATTGCGATTTTGATTAGGATTGGAGGTATTATTATTTTTTTATTCTTGTTATCCTTGTAAAGTTTGATTTCTCCACTTTTGACCAATACCTCTTCCATTGTTACCCCATTCTCAATTAGGTCTTGGAATGACCTAGGATATTGTAGCCTTAACCAATAGTTCATTTCATGATTCAAGATGTTTACAAATATATCCATCTTCTCCTTTTTTGGGTACACTTCAAGGGTATCTAGCAAATACCGCTCTCCATCATTGTAGAAAAAGTTGGAATCCCTCTCCTTCTCTTTTCTTGGTGTTACATAAATTAAGCATTGTAATCTCATATTTGATATTATAAGAATAATGAGTTACAAACTTAGAGGCCAATTCTTTAATGGTTCAGATGTCGGAGGGTAACTTCAAAAACCACTCCATTGCCATGCCTCCCAAATTCTAGGGAATAACCTCATTAGGTAAGTTGTGTCATGCATGAACTCTAGACTTAATGCACAAAATTTCCTTAAGTGATCTTGAGGATCAGTTGTTCCTTCATATTTTTCATATTTAAGAAAGATAGCATTAGTTGGAAATGGAACCGTGATTAATGACATATCAAAAAGAAAAGGACACAAAGGTTCGATAAAAAAGGGTTTAGGAACCCCGCTTTGTTTCATCGTGTCCAATTGCATTTGGAAGAGTTGGAATTGCTTGCTCATGATATCAATGGGGTTAGCCTCAACTTATTTTTGTTTAAGTTTGTTGACATCATAGTCATGTGGAATTTTGAGACTTGTTTGTGCTAGGTCTAGAAAGTATTTTTCCTTGTCTTTTTCCAACACTTTTTCCATAAGCTTCATGAAAAAGGGACTTTGCATTGCTTCATTGACCTTTTAATCGGTTGCTTCTTCATCATTAGGGTCAATGTTTCCCACATTGTTATTATTATTTAACCCTTGGTTGTTAGGGTCAAGGTTAATTCCTCCAAGGTTGTTGTTGTTTAACCCTTGATTGTTAGGGTCAATGTTTCCTCCTCCATTGGTATTGTTATTTGATCCTTGATTGTTAGGATCAGAATTTTTCCCTCCATTGTTATTTGTGTCTTTTTTGACATGATTGACTTGATCAGGATCCATATTGCCAAATGGAAAGGACATTTTTGGCTCTATTTCCTTTATAGGTTCTGACAAAGGTCTTGAAGAACTAAAAGGATCACCTGGAAAAGGACACTCTTGCCTTAGGTAAGATCCGTTGGGTTGTAGGGTAGCCTTAATGTAATGAGATCATGTAAAATCTAGCATGAACATAAATCAAATAAAGATCTTAGGCTTTTTATCTCACTTAATTGATGAATCCCTAGATGATTTTTCAAAAGGTCCAATAATGGTAGATTCTGATCAATTTTTCAGTTATAGAGAGGTAAAATCCCAAAAAGGGTATCCAAAAATGTTGGTATCTTGTTTTCAAACCTCAGGGGAATATCCACTATTTTCCCTTCTATTTTTTGGGTGGCACTTGCCTATGTGTAGGCGGCCTTTAAATGTTAATATGCAGTTACTGGAATTCCTCTACGTGGCACTCTTCAATTTGCAGGTGGCATTTTCCCATTGATAGGCAGTTTTACAATGTTTACACGCAACACTTTCTAGTGGCTTACAAGGCTTATGAAATTTTCCAGGTGGCGTTTCAAAGTTACAGACAACACATAGTTGTTTTTAGGCGGCCTAGAATTGTTTATACGCGGCACTTTGCTGATCAAGGTTGAGATTTTTATTTTTTTTGGATTTTAAAAGTTTAATAGTTTTGATCAGACTTGTTAAAGAATATTCTTGTGTGAAAATAAAGTACAAACTCAACACACATGTCAAATTTGCACCATATCTCTAAAACAACACTAAAAGTGTATGTTCTCAGATGTTTTTACAAGTTTAACACAAGAAGTTCTTCCAAGCAATCTACCTAGAGTCAAATTTAGCTTTTAACAATGGCTCTAAAAAGGTAGGCTTACTATTTAACAAGGTTTTAATCACACCTCCATTATAAATCTTGTCAAGTTCCTTTACCCCCTTGCGGGCTTCCCACATGCACGAAAGTATGATTTTGCGCAATCCCAAAGGACTACTCGAGGAAGTGAGGATGACTTGCACAAGACTTAGTCACTTTCCTATTAAAGTAAAGTGCATTTTTTTATAGTGGGTTGGATGATATCACAGAAAAAGTGATTATCTCCCACTTTGGATCATTCCCTCTCACCGTCCTCGTAAGGCAAATCTCGGGAGGCAAGCCCTCTAAAGTTCTATTTTAATCTAGCATACATGGAAAGCAGAAAATGAACTTAGTCCAACAAGTTTGGGAATTTGATTCACTCAAAGAGTGAATAGAATATCCCTATTGTCTTCCTTCGTTCCAAACACTTCAAGCACTTTTTTGTTATTTTTCAACCCCTTGACAAGGAGGTTCTTAAAAATGAAGTGTGTGGTTCAATTATCCTCCCTTTCTTTCTACCACCCAAACTTGACACTTTTGGCTTTTTGATCAACTTCAAAAAGTTAAGAGCATATACCTAATGTCTCATTTGAATGGACAATAATAGGGTTTCCCTAATTATACTAGATTTAAAGAATTTGTCATAATTTAAGAAATGCAAGATTGATTTGAAAAATACCTTGGTTCGAAGCTAGCAAAGGCTAGGCACATTTTTGATGTATTTTGCCTTTTTTGTTACTCACCTAGTGGCAACTGTTCCCACTCCGGCTCCTCCAAAAAGTTAGTCAACATAAAAAAGAAAAAGTGAAGAAAAACTTGCAAATCCAATTGACAAAATGCTTCTAAGTTCTTTTGATCAAATTTTGTAAAATCAAGCTTAAAGAACTCAAAAAATAAGAAATCAACTAAAGAGCAAGGAATTTTTTATGCAAAAAATACTTTGATATAGTGATCATACAAATTATCTTCTTCTTTTAAATTTTCCAAAATGTTAGATGCATGAATTTCTTTAGAAAGATTATTTTGTGCTCTTACCTCTTTGCTAAGCCTTGTCACTCTTTTCTCTGGTTTCTGTACTTTTGGATGATTTTTCATCTGTAGGAATTGAAAATATAGAGAATTAGAACAGTGAACAAATCAATTAGAACTTGATAAAAAACAATAAATTCTACGCGGCATTTAACAGCTAATAAGTGGATTTTAACTGTTAAAAAGTGAAATTTAAAACTTTAAAAGTGGCAATTAAAAGTTAACAAGCAGCTCTGAAAAATCCACAGGTGGCTAAGGAAAAACCACAGGTGGTACAAAATGTGCAAATTGTGGTCAAAGATTAATAGCACGTGGCTCTTGAAAGATCACAGACAATCTTTTACTGTTAATAGGTGGCCCTTTACAGAACTAGGTGGCCTAAGAATGAAAGACATAAATAGAAGAAATCTGCACACAACTTTTGACTGTTCATAGGTGGCTTTAGAATCTTTGTAGGTGGATTTTTTCCTCTTTTCTGCAAAATGATCAATAAAGTGAACCAAAACACACAAAAATATGATTAAAATGATTAAAATGAGGCCTAAAGCCCCACCGTGGGTGCCATTTGTGTGTGAGAAATTACACCTTCATGAAATTAGGATTAACAACTACAATTCTATGGAAAGAAATAACAATTTAGCCTAAAGAATTGCAATCAAATCCATGACATATCATGGTTCTCTAACTAAGCTTTTTTGAAAGATCTCTCAAGCTTAATCTCTCTCAAGGACAATCCTAGAATGAGAAAATTGATACAAAATGCCTAAATCTAGCTCAAATTCTCAAGATGTGTATGCTTTGCAACTGAAATGCTCATGATTATGTTCCTAGAATCAACAATTTTCTTCTCAAAATAATCAAAATGTTTTCAATTGCTAACAAATTGCCTATAATAATGATTCTATGCATTCGAATTTTTCTAGGATCCCTTATGCTTAGAAAATGGCTTGTATTTATAGAAAATTCCCAAGGGTAGGGGGTAGAGTGAATTGACCATGATTAAGCCTTGGTTAGGTGAAAGGCTTTGAGATAGTTTCAAATGGGGGGACAATTTAAATGGTTGTCCTCAAAGGGTGGGACAAGAAGACAATTTGAGTGATTGAGATTCAATCTTCAAAATGAGTGATTGAGATTCAAAGTTATGGGTGATCCATGTGCTTTGTGTTCTCAATTACTATTGGTTGCTCAAATTATGTTGAAAGATATTTAGGATTTATTTAATTCCATCATTTAATTAAATTAGCCATGTAAGGGAATAGGTTAGATTTGATTTTTGATTTAAAACTATACAATTAACTAATTGAAATCAATTATATAATTTGATTGATTTATTTTAGGCTTGAATTTGATTATTTGATTTATGATTATTTAATCCTTTGATTTTGATTTAATTTTGTCCAATTTCCTTGATAAATGTCCATTTAAATGATTTTGATCCATTTTGATGTATTTTGATGAGATTTAGGGCAATTGGCTGAGATTTGCAGATTTGGATGATTAAGAAACACCTGGTCAATTTTAGGTGTCTACAGTTACAAACTTTGAATGCATATTAAAGAGGATTAAGAGGTTGCACAATAGCATTAGAGGAGCCAACATGCAAGAAGGGAGGAGAGCCAATAAAAATTTCAATACAATTGAAAATTGGCGAATTTAATTTCTTTAAATGTTGCGTGGAAGACCAGATAGGTCTGCACTGTAAATGGAAAGGCAAGCACACTCATTTGACGTAAACCCTGTGCTAGATAAGGAAGGTAAGCCATGTCAGCAGATAAAAAAATAAAAAGGGAGCCCATGTGTAGGTTGTAATGAACATTAAAATTTAAAGTGTATACAATGGGTAAATGCAATCCCAGAGGCTGCGTAGCAAGTGGAAGAGAGTTTAAAGTTTTTAAAACAAAAGAAAGCCACAAAGTGTAAAGGCTAACTTCCCCAAACTTTAAAGATTTTCCTTCTCCACTGCGCACTGGGGGAGAGAGAGAGAGAGAGAGAGAGAGAGAGAGAGAGAGAGAGAGAGAGAGAGAGAGAAGGAGGGGANGGGGGAGAGAGAGAGAGAGAGAGAGAGAGAGAGAGAGAGAGAGAGAGAGAGAGAGAGTGAAGGAGGAGATTTACATGATTTTCACATAGTTTTTGTGAACAAGTTGTCGTATTCTTTCACTAATGCTCAGCTAGAGGAATCCTTCAGTGAAATTAGACCCATAGGATGGTGCTTCCTAGTGAAACCAAAGGGATCTGATCAAAATCATGGCTTTGGATTTTTTTAGTTCGCTATGATAGAGGATGGAAAATGTGCTATTGAAGCAAAGAATGGATTAGTCATAGGTGGACCGAAGATTGTTGTGAATCTTGCTAAGCATCGACCATTAGTTCAACAACATCGTGCTAAGACTTGCAAAGAAAGAGTTGGCATAGGAAAACAAAAATAAAATGTGGAGGATCATAAAACTATGGATAACACTATAAAAATATTTGTGTAGATTCAGAGGGAGGGAAAAGAGAAGAAGGTGGTTTAATAATTGAAAGAACACCGAGAACAAAGGTTGCACAATAGGTTAAGAAAGCCCTCACCAAAATAGCAAAGACCACATAGTAAAGCTTAGAAAAATAGAAAGCTAATATCCCACATGCATTGGGGAAGGAATTTTGATAGCCTTTTTATATGCAAGCACTTCTATTGTGATTTGAAATAAAGAGCTAGAAGCTCTTGGAGACCGCGCAGGTTGAAAGACTTAGAGCACAGTGGGCCCTCATAAATTTTGAAGCAAAATTCATACAAGCTTTAAAAAACCAAAATAGATTAGTCCCAATGAGAAAGAAAAGGAAAACTTAGATTTTTATAACCAAAAGGGCTCACATAGTGAAAGAAGAAGAAGCCCAGAGGCTATCCATGTGTGTGAGCTTAGGAGGTGCCTCGAAAATTGTGCGTGATGACAGAGGACAAAACAACCAATTTTTGTGGGACCTGTGAGTGTGACAATGTAGATGAGTTGGCATAAAAGACTATAGGTTGTGCATGTTTACCGAGGTGAGAGAAGATCAATGGTTCGCTTAATGGCTTAGGGAGGAGGATGTAGGGATCTTAAGTATAAGCCATTAAGTCATGCTAACATGTGGCAGAAGTGACAGGTGGGATGACTATGAGGCGATGAGGTGGTCCTGACGTGGCAGTGCGCTGGAGGGGCCTATCAGATCAACACGAATCCCGAGGTGGTGAGATCAACGGTCGACTTAATGGATTAAGGAGAAAGATGCACGAGATCTAACCCATAAGCCATTAAGTTATGGATACATGTGGCACCCTAGACAGGTGGAAAAATCTTGTGTAGTGCAAAGGTGGCTCTTCCATAGCCAATCAGAGATTGACACATCGCAGGACAGGTTATAAGAAGGTGACAGAGGCACCCAGATGGATTACTGGACCAATAAAAGGATGAAACATGGCGCCTAGTGATCACACAAAACCAATAAAAGGGTGCCACATGGTGGATGCAAATTTAAAGGGATTAATGTACAATTTAAAATGAATTTATCTCAAAAAAGAAAGGGTTAAAAGACATGCAATTTGAAGGAAATCCAACAGTGGACTTAATGGCTTAAAAAGAAGATGCTATAAATATAACCATTAAGCCATTAATTATGAGTGACATGTGGAAGGCTAGACACATGGTAGAATCTGGTGTAGTGTAGAGCTATCCAATTAGAAAATGACACATGGCATGAGGTGGCAAAATCTGGAGCAGGTGCAGTTAAAAGCTGAAATAAAAGGTAATAAAATAAACATTAATGTGCACAAAAATGAGAAGATTAATGTGCAAGAGAAATAAAGTAAAGAATGGAGAAATTTCACTGGATTAAATATGTAGATATTAAAATTAAAAATCATCTCAATTCAATAGTCTAACTATTGAAAGCATGTAAATTCGAAATATTTCAAACTCTTGAAAAACTATGCACGGGATGAAGTGTTTGATTGATGATTTAGGGGGGCAAAGTTTATCCAAAATACCAAGTATCATATACCGTTGGAAAGGTATCAAAATGAGGATTTTGGTTTTGCAATCCATTTTGGTGTAGTATTAAATGAGTTTGAACAGAATGAAGAAAGAGTGACTCAGCTTAAAATCATATTCTAAGCAGTTGAGGCATGGTAGTTTTCAGATATTTTGGGAAGAGGACAGGTGTTTGTTGAAGGAGCAATCTGGATATTTTCCTTTCCTACATATTCATTTTTATT
Source organism: Thuja plicata (assembly GCA_018584345.1). Classification (NCBI taxonomy): domain Eukaryota; kingdom Viridiplantae; phylum Streptophyta; class Pinopsida; order Cupressales; family Cupressaceae; genus Thuja; species Thuja plicata. The sequence continues at coordinate 1,765,997 of MU223928.1, read as the reverse complement.
TCCATTGTACAAGGTTCCAATTTCTTTGCCTCCATAGTGTGTTTCAAGCTGTTGAACTCCAAGAGCTTCCAGTTTCAGTTGATTCCAGATTAGGGATATAGCTTGTTGATTGTACTAGTTTTGCTTAAGGTAGAATAGATTGTCATCAGTCTTTTACAGCTTATCAAAGATGTATTTTTCTGATTGCAAATTTGTGTGTAGTAATATGATTTCTCATACTTAATAAAAAAGTTCAAGGTTCATATTTCTCCTTGGTGTCATTCTTGCAAAGTCTGAATTTTCTAATTCTCTGCATAGGGTTTACCTATGTATGTGTTATCATTCTTCAGTTTTGATCTAGGATCAGATTAAATAATGCTATAGATGTGACATAATTTCATCTGGTTGTCTACAAGGGGATTTGTTGTAAGAATTAATAATTTGGACTGATTGTATTTATGGCTTAAAATAATTGACAATAGTTGATTACTACATTTCTAAATTTGGTTAAAGGACATTGTCCATGGATAAAGCACTGGCTGGTGATTAGTATCTTCTATACCTATGCATTTTCAATTCAATCTTGGTTATATTTTGCAATTTAAACATAAAATATTAAATATCTGAAGGTTTAATGTGGTTTGTGATGTTGTACTAATCTCATGCTCCACTTCAAGGTCGATGTTCAATGGGTGATTAGCCGATCACCTAGTATCTCCCAGTCGTGTTGAAGCCACTATGAGGTCTCTATTGATTTACGCCTTACTAAATATTGTAGGGTGTTGAAGGGTGTCCCCCCTTGGTTTTGCATAACCTAAAGTGTAGAAGGATGGATCCACATCCTTGTTAATTGGTCCTTTTTAGTCTTGGTTGAATACCGGGAGTTGGCTACTCTTCAAAATATATCAAAGGGTGAAAAGGTTTCTATTTAGTAATCACAGTGTAAAAAGGAACCAATAGACTGGTTTAATGCCGCAATTGATCTATGGGTTTCGCAATCATTTTTTGTAATCTTTTAATCTTTATTTCTGGTATTTTCCCACAATTGCAAAAAAAAATTCACAATCGCCAAAAGTTTTCCGCAATTGCCAAAAGTTTTCTGTAATTGCAAAAAGTTTTCCGCAATTGCCAAAAGTTTTCCACAATCGCTAAATTTTTTTCGTAATTGCCAAAGGTTTTCCACAATCGCCAAAAGTTTTCCGCAATTGCCAAAACTTTATGACAATCACCAATACATTACCATAATCACTTGAAAATTGCTAAATATGAGTTCCAAACCTTTGTTTATCTATCTGAAAATCTGATACTTTCTTTGTTTGTGTGTAGGACTGGAAGAATCCCTGAGAATAGAGAAGGGTAAGCCTTTTTGAGTATCGATCATTGTTTTCAATTTTACACTTTCTCTCATTTGCTAACATTTTCTTGGTGGTGCTAACTTGGCTAAACAAAGAAAACTAAAATCAATTAACTTGTCAATTTGGGGTTTAAAAAGAAAATTGTATGCCAAACATCACAATCTCATATCTCTCAATTTGGTGCTTAAAATTGACATGAGGATTAAAATTGAACAAAGGCAAAAAATCTCTAAATTTGGTGCTTTAAAATTGAACAAGAAATCAACACCTACTTTTGGGCTTAAAATTGAACACTTGTTCTTGTATGGTGGTTTATCTTAGTTCACATTTCATTTTGGGGCACAAGCAATTAACCTTGTGTCCTGAGTTTTGGGTGCACTTGCACAATCTGTTAGATTAAACACCTTTATACTTTTTAGAAAGGCCTATCCAGGGAACGCACTTCTTCCTCGGAGAATGACCTTAAATTGGTAATCCTTTCAATCGGTATATAAACAAGACGTGAACCAAAGTTCCATCTGATCTAGCCAAGCTCGGGCGAGGTGTGTTGATGATAGTCTAGATCGGGCGAATATCCCTAAGGATCCAGCGTGGTCAACTAGGCTCTTAAGTGATTCACACACGTACAAACCAATTGGATAGACACAATAGACCCTTACTACAACCTTGTTAATTAGAGGCCAACCTGATCTACCACCGAACATATACCTTATTATAGTGCAAGGGGTTGTAGAATTTCCTGCCAAGATTCCCAACATATGTGCTCCAAGGTATTTATGCAGTGAAAGAGTTCTTCAATCCATGACAACAATACCTGGCAACGGCAAAAACATGGGCGCCTATGTCGTGGACCTTCGTGTCCTAGTAGTGTGACAATTGTTGTGTGAGCTAACAGGCATTCAAGCATTGGGCCTATAATATTATATTTTGAAACCATTGACCTAGATTAATCTGACTATTCATTATTGAGACCTCGTGATAACATTACAACTTTAAAAAGTTGTAGAACATACCCATGTTAGTCTTCATTCTTCAAAACACATTGTCTATTTTTCTTGTTCTTTTATTAGTTTCAAAAAATGAAAAATAAACATCCAAACTATCAAAATGAGTCAAACGTGTTAAATTATAGGGTTGTCAGCATCAAACTATCTTGCAAATCAGAAGCTTTGTTCCAGAAAATCAAGAAAATTGTAAGATAGTGAGACCTATCTTTTGAGTCTTTTTGAGACTATTTCCCCTTTACCACAGTTGCCCACATTTTTCCTCAATTGATGGAAGTTTATTGTACTCATCCTTGCTATTCCCATAATTTACCTATTTATTACCACAATCGACCAATCACTTTATTGTAATCGGTGGAGTTTTGCTGCAATTTAAAAGAGACATTTTTACACCAGTTTTGACCTAAAACCTTGAAAATACTCTCCATTTTTTGTCAAAGATCAGTGTCTATCCCAGAAAAATGTGAAGAAAATTGTGTGAATCTCTAAACATTTAAGATCATCCCTTCTTTTAAAAACATGATTATTGTCTAAAATATTGTTAGTTTGAAAGTTCAGACTCAAAATATCTTGACCTCATCATCTCAAACATCATCATTATCTCTATCGGTGACTTTGTCCTAGGAAAAGGTTGACAAATCTTATTCTTACATCATCAAAACTTTGAGATCAAGATAAATCAACATCTATCCTTAGAATTACCCTTGTCCAAAACATAAATTAGACTTTCTTAGAAAGGTTATCCTTTTTTGTTTGCTTTATATCACTTGTTTTAGTCACAAAATCTGGACCACACTATCTCAAACACCTCATGGAGGGCCTTACACGAGGTCAAAGGCTAGAACACAACCAGATGAGTCATAAATCAACAGATTCCCTACTTGGGAAATAGAGTGAGAGGATGATCCTTTCACAAATACCAATTTTTCTCTATTCATTGAACAACCCCGTGGGTCATCTTTTTTCCAAAATGTCACAGAAGAGGAGCTTGAAGATATAGAGAAAGATGCTCATTCCATGCAAGTAGTTGATGTTGTTGTAGAGAGGAACCCTGAACATTTCTTAGCCATGCTGATAAATAAGGGAGTAAAAATCCTCGCTGAATTTAGTGTGTCGACCATATGGCCCAAAAATTTTCTCGCACTTGTCAAAAAACTACTCAGCCCTCTCAGATACTACCTATTGTTTCTCAAATCTTCCCAACTTTGACAACACCAACATTGCAATAGACAATACCAAATCAAACCAACTACACAAACCAAGAAAGCACATCTTCCACGCAAAGCATGACAGGCTCCCAACTAAGTGCACCCATGGTCACTAGTATGCCTCCACCTTCGGCCTTATGTCTTGGTCAATAAATCTCTCATGCTATGCCTTCTATCCCACCAACAAGCAGTAACCTTTTTACCACCATATGGCTACTGCAGTCAATCCCTACTATTCTTGGGGTTAAAACATCATTCCCACAAGGATCCATTTTTGCAGTTCTGACTCTTAGTCAATGCCCATCCAAGGTTACGCCTTTGCTCACCTAGCAACAATGTCAAACCCAGCAGCAACAACCCTAGCTTCAGTAGTAAGAACCTCAACCCCAACAATATCAACCCCAACAACAACAACCCCAACTTCATCAACAACAACCTCAACCCCAACTTTAGCAACAACAACATCCCCAACCCCAACAACAAACACAACAAAACCAACCTTGGGCCACTCATGTGCCCCTATGTAAGAATCATGTGTTGGGAAATCATTATCAAGTCCCAAGGATGAGGTCCTATGTTCCTACTCAAGGGACGTAGAGGCACAGCCTCATACCTACTACAACATAGAGGTACAATGTCACACATCATCCTCAGTCTCAAACAGACATGCTGATCCAACAAGTGTAGAACCTTCAAACCCAAATGATGGATATGAAAAATCAAGGGCAAACTAAATCCTACACCATAGAGGATTTATACCCATACCCCTTTGATCACTCTCTTCACATGTCTCCATTCCAAACTCACTTCTCGGTACCAAAATTTGACAAATATAGGGGCAATACCAACCCTATTGAGCATATCCGAGAATTCTTTTCTAGTTGAATCGAATTTGCACATGATGAGACATACTTAATGTGATTGTTCCCACAAAGCTTAGCCGAACAAGAAATGGAATGGTTCTCACATCTACCTCATGGAATTTTGTCTTGGGGTGAGTTGGCTGAAAATTTCATCGCTCATTTCCGTCATAACATCGAGCGCAAGGTCAGCATCAAGGACCTTTGTGATATCAAACAAAAAGATGGAGAGTCTTTTGTAAAATTCCTAGAGAGATGGAGGAATAACACAAATAAAATAACGTATGATGTACCTGACCAAGACCTAATAGTCATGTTCATTGAAAATCTGATTCCATAAATGTCATTCACAATAGAATTGCAGTTAGCTATGAACTTTACACAACTCATCGAACGAGGAGTTCATTATGAGCAGAACTTAGTCAAATGAGGTGTCCTTACAGATCCTACCCAAATGAATACAAATAAGACTACAATAGACAAAGCTAAGTGGTGGAATAAAAACAAAAATGTCACCAGGGATGGTGTCATTGATGTGAAAATAGTCAACTACGCACAACTCAAAGTGTCACTGCAAGGTGCACCTGTGGCCAACCAACAACCTACGGTGCCCACTCTAAAATCATACACTCAAACCCAACCTCCCCCTATCCAAGCGGAAGCTATGTCAAACAGTCAACAACAGGCTCAATGCAAACCATGGTTTCAATTCCAACAACAAGACTTCACACCGTTAGGAGAGTCGATATAATCAACTTTACGAAAGATGATACAATCCAACAATATCACTCTCCTAGAAATTAGGGAATATGAACATGGTGCAATCAAACCAAGGTGGTACAATGATAATGATTTTTGAAAGTTTCATCAGGTGAAGGGACACAAAACATCCAACTGTTACTGATTGAAAGACGCTATCCAAGATCTTATTGACATGGGTCATCGACGTGACAAATACCCAAATAAAAGGAACAACTGATCATATGATATTCAATGACACATTTCATGATTAATATAATGGGAAAACCTCCAGGTATGGTGGACAGTCAAAATAGGTCAACTACACTTATGCCAATAGTGATAACACTATCAATTGCCTAAATCCTTCTGTACGCCTCTTTTCATGATTCATGGTTCACAAGATTTCCAAAGGCAAGGGTTAGTAGCAAAGGTTTTACAAATGATATAAATCCAATACACAAATACTACTAAAACTAATAACTTGAAGCATAACCAATAAAATGTACAACAAAAGAAAGGAAAACAAATGAATGCAAAGCCCGAAGTGATTGAAGTTTCTATTGTCTCTCTCTACTCCTTCTGAAATATTGTTTTTGATACTCAGTATTGGTGTGGGCAGCATCTATGACTTGAGAAGCATCGAGAATTTGCTAATTGAAATGTGTGTGATCGCAAGATGGCTTGAATGCTAGAACCAAAATGACATAGTAATGGCACATGAGAGCTTGAAATCCTGGATTCTTCAAATGGTTATGAAGGGTTTATTATATAGGAATTGGGGATGAAATGAATATTTGAGATCAATCCCAGAGATAGGGAGATGAATGGTTGAGATCAAAGGGAATTGAAGAAGCCATCAGTAAACTCCACCTCTTCAATTTGTAAAGAGGAGACAGAGTTTGGTTGACTTGAAGAGCTAATTGTGAGTTACCTTTTTGAATTGAAGAGGTGGGTGAAGTTACCCATGTGGACTAGAGAGGTGGGTGAAGTTACCAATGTGGACTAGAGAGATGGGTGGAGTAACCCATGTGATCTGATTGGAGTTATCTCTTTGAAGATAAATGAATATTTAATTTATTTATTTAATTAAATTTTTCAACATGTGAGATAATTGAATTCTTTTTTAT